>CATIWR010583035.1:0-31245 GCA_949677035.1 Omphalea diandra
AAAAAAAAAAAAACATTTTGTCTCTTTTTATATATACATAGATAATTGTTATTTTCTCCCCACAACACACATCTATCATATATATATATATATATATATATATATATATATATATATATATATATATATATATATATATCTCGTAGGATCACAAACTTATTTTTTGTATTTTTATTATGTTTATATTAAATAATTGATATAATATATTTATATTTTTGAATAAATATGTTACAAAATTGATGTATTATAGTTTCACAAGCTTGTTTTTTGCATTATTAGATACTTGATTTTAAATTTTAAATAGATATTAGATGAATATATTTATTTAATATTAACATTTAAGAAATTTTAAAATCATCAGTTCCAAACTGTCATATCTTATTTTATTTGTCTCGTGTCCTATATTGTTTTGTCCTAAAAATTTTGTATACAACAAGATGAGTCTCAATAATATATAAGACATGATTGGTTCTTGAATTTTGAGAATTGACGGGATGAAGATTTTCAAATCCTTGGCCTAATCCGTTCCATACACACCCTTACTTTTAACACTATGGGAAGAGGAAAAAGACTAGGGAATGAAAAAGGAGGGCAATAAAAAGAAGAGAGAGATTTGAGTCTTTCTCTTGTTTGGTAATTCTATGGAAAAGATGGAGAAGAAATTATAAATAATGAAATTTTTTCTAAGACCGACCAAAACAAATCTCCTCATTTTTTAAGAAAAAGATGGAGAAAAAAATAAATAGTGAAGGTGTTTTCAATTAAATTACAAATATGTCTATATAGCTTTTTAATTTAATACCCATCTTTAATATTATTTATTGAAATTTGTGTAAAAATTTTTAAATCATTTTTTATAAAATACTTTTACAAAATTTTTAAATAATATATCGAATTCTAATATCATAGATATGTAAAAAATACAGGCTAAAAAACCATATAAACTTTTTTTAAGAACTTGAGACATATAATGAATTAAATGTAAATAGCAATTGTAAAACTCTATTAAATATTTAAAAATATGATATAGATCATATTAGTATTAATTAATAAGATTATGGATTCAAATTCAACAATTCAAATAGAAGTAATTTTTATAAAAAAATGTCAAAGATCACAATACAAAGAGTAAAATTTTAATTTCAGATTAAAAAACTTTATTTTTCTTTCATTTTTATTATTTTTAAATAATAAAATAAAATTTCCTGCACCCATTTTTCCCTCAATTTCATATATTTCCAAACAAGATAATGAAAAAGATTTTTCTCTCCTCTTTTCCTTCTTTTAAGGGTGTAAACAAATTGAGATAACACTCAAACTACTCGAAATCGATTATAGACATACTCAAAATTCACTTGAGATTAATCGAGCCATACTCAAGCTAGAGCTACACTAGTAATCGAGTGAGTCAAATTTGAGTATCAAAATATTCGACTCAAGCGACTTGCGAGTTTAATCGAACTTAGATATATTTATAATATTACCAATGAAGTTTAATTGATCCATGCCCACTTGAGCTTATTTGAGTTTAATCGAGATTATTTGAACTGAAATTTTAATTTATGGAATTGACAAAAAATATATATATAAAGAAATGAGATTAATCATTTATTCGTGATTAAATACTTGAAATCAGTTTGAGAAATACCCAAACTTCACTTGAGATTAATTGAGCCAAACTCGAATTCAAACTCAAGTTACTTGAGTAATCGAATGAGCCAAATTTGAGTATCAAAATATTTGAGTTAAGCGGCTTGTGAGACTAATCAAACTTAGGCATATTTATAATATTATCAATGAAGCTTAATCGATCCATGCCTACTTGAGCTTATTCGAGTTTAATCGAGTTTATTTGAACTGAAATTTCAATTTATAGGACTCACAAAAAAATTATATAAATAAACGAGATTAATCGAGTTAAGCTTGAGAATTCATGTATTTGACTGATCTTGAGCTTGAGTTTCAAAGTCGATTAAGTTTGAATTCAAGCCTGAGCTTCAAGTTTTCAAGTCGAACTCAAGCTCGAGCATGATAGAGTTCAACTCGACTCGACTCAACTCAATTATACTAATTTAGGCATATTTACAATATTATCAATGAAGCTTAATCGATTCATGCCTACTTGAGATTATTCGAGTTTAATCGAATTGAAATTTCAATTTATAGGATTCACAAAAAAATTATATAAATAAACGAGATTAATTGAGTTAAACTTGAGTATTAATGTATTTGACTAATCTTGAGCTTGAATTTCAAAGTCTATTAAGTTTGAATTCAAGCTTAATCTTCAAGTTTTCAAGTCGAACTCAAGCTCGAGCAGAATAGAGTTCAACTCGATTCGACTCAACTCAATTATACTCCTATCTTTTTTTACCACCTTTCTTTTCCCACCCTACTTTTTTCCCTATTTTTCTTTCCCCGCCCTACTGTTTTCCCATTCTTATTGATGACAATATCCTTTCACAAAGCATTAATCTTTCAAAGCTGATGAAATATTCCTAGGAACAGAATAAAGATCCTCCAATCAATACAAGAAATAATCTCTTAATATTTTTCATCTTTTTCAAGTACAATTCAGATTTTTCTTACTGTTTTATGCTTTCTTAGAGTAAATCTGATTTATATTTGTTCACGAGATTAGAAAACTAAAAACAGCTAGGTATCATGGAGGCTATAGCTCCAAATCATTTACTTTTTATACTCTTCTTATATGTAATATAAATCTCCATGCATTTAAAGAGCATTTATGATTCATTTTCATTATTAATGTTGGATTTGTTCATCATTTGTGCCTAGACATTCAACCACTTATGCTTTCCCTTTGTGTTTGTACCACACAAGTGATTTCAATCCATTTTCATGCATCTCAAGTTTCTACTTAGTGTTTGTGCATAGTATCTATTGATAGCTTTGTGCTTGTGTTCAACAAGGCTATGGGGTGAAAGAAATAATTCACCAACGAGATTCTCAGACGTGAATTTGATTTTCAATGTCCACAAGTTAATATGTCAGATCAACAAAACAAACAGAATACTAAAGCAGAAAACATCGTTAAGCTATCTAGTCACTCTCAAATATTGTTAGTCACTCTCAAAAGGATTGACAACAACCCATGCATAGCTTTATCCCACCAAAATTTTGAAACAGACCATCCACGCTTTCAAGCTGAAATGACATCAAATTTCTTGTAAAGCCTTCATCAAGTGCAATCGGCTGAAGCTCTGTCCAGCAATCCTGCAAGTTATGGTACACAGACAATGAGACAATGATGATGATTAAATTTTTCACACACAGTATAGCGATAAGATGGAAGAAATTTAATTACTAAAACATCATCATATATGTAATTTTTCTTCTTCTTATAGAACTTAAATGCCTCGTAAGACAAATACCTTATCACTAAACTCAAAAAGTGAACACCCTATCTGTTCCGATCCAAGATGCATGGAATTCAACTGTTATTATCAAGAACGATAAACATATACTTGCCAAAAATCTAGAGATAATCCATCACATTTGTTTTATGTTTCTTGTTTTCCATAACATAAGTTAATAGAAATTGACAATCCTATCTACAAAAATGTACATTTTGCAAGCTAGTCATAAATGCGAGAATTTGCAAAAGGCCACCTAGCAAAAAAAACATGGAGCTATCGCATAGACGTGAATGAATAATCCTTTCTCAGTCTTCAGAAATTGAATATTATAGAAAGATATTTTCTAGCCTAACAAGTGAAATATGATTGTCTAAAAATAACATCCAAATACTTTCCACATCAGCAAACAGGAAGAGGTGCAATAACCCATTATTCAACCAAAAAAAAAAAAAGAAACATGAGATAACATTAAAGGATATAACTTCTGCCAGATACAGAACATACCCATTGATTTGGTTGCAAAAATTTGCAATTTGATTGGTTATAAGGAAGCTATCCAACCGCGATGGCTCAGGGATAGGCTTAAATATGGAGTTGGAAGGATCCTCCTCAGGCAATGGCTCCTCTCCTGCAGCTTTACGTGCCATGTTATCTGACCTATAAACACATAAACCTATTTATGGCTTCAAGCAGAGCTATCTTAGAAACTAAATATGCAACTTCATAAACATTAACTGTATTAATAGTTCCATATGACACTCAGATGCTTAGACTTGCACCATTTTCGCTGCTACTCTGCTTTTTTAAATTGACATATCTGTTGAATTCAACAGGATGTGGAAAAGCATTGACATGTCACATCTAACCCATAACAGAAGTGAAAAGGTTACCAGGAATGAGGACACCAAATATAAACTAGGATGAAAAGCAATACAGTAAAGATAGGCTTGTGTATTCAGTAATTAACAAAGCAATAAACTTTTAAAAATAAAACATATACAACTACCATGCTAATATCATAGAAAAACACAAAAGAACTGATTATTTTGCACTCTCTTAGTCATAGATAAAGGTGCAAGAAACACCAAGGCACCAAAGGATCCCTGAGTGTAGGTACAAGTGTGCGCCTGAGTGACATGACATGCCAAAAAATAAAATTTCTATAAAGTTTCAACAATATGAAATACTTAACAAATTAATACTCTAACTTTACAAAAAAAATAGTTCAATATTGATCAGAACATTCAGAAAGACCATAAATTTCTTGTAATTAGCACATTGTACCTTCTCTTCTGAAGCCATGCTTGCTGCTGAGCTTGCTGGCGAGAAAGGTTCCTATAGTAAAATTGAAACTGCAAGAGAACAAATTTTTCTCATTATATAACAAGCTCAAAAGTTGAATATTAGGAAAGAAAAAGCCGAACCTTCTGCTGTTCCATTGACAATTCATCCATGCATTCAACCAAGAATTCAACATTTCTCTCCATCAATGGATTGGCTGACAATTGCAACCTATCATAATCACACTAACACAAGAAACCAGAGAAGAAGATTAAAATTAAAAAAAAAAAATGCTATATCCATAAAGTCTCTGAGAAGCAGTCACTATCTTACCTGGGTGACAGGTGAATCAGCTTCTAGCTCGGTCATAAAAGCATTGATAAGAGCTGAATTTGAAACTTTGATCTGTGAATTTAAAAAGGAGCACATTTATCTAAAATGCAAATCATGCAGCTCTTTTTAGTAAACTAAATGTAATATAGTCAACAAAATAAAGATACAGAGCTAAATTATTCTGGCCCCAAAGAACAAATCAAATGACTTTAGGAGCTTACAGGAATCTCCTCAAAAATATCAACCCATGACAAGTTTCTCTCCCTCAACCTATTGAAGCAAAAGACACATCAAGATGAGATTACAAGTTCACTGTCACATAATCATATTAACAACAGGAAATATCCATACTTCTCCCCGGTAAAATTGTTATTGCGGTATAGATCCATAAAAGCATCTGACAGCTTCAAGGCCTTGAGAGCTAATACACCCTGATTGGATCTTGAAGGATCATATATTAAGCACACACATCGACTAATATTTTCCTGCGATCATCAATATGTGATTATTGATATAACAAAGATGGCATCTCAACCTTTGATGAATTAAAAAAAAAAAAAATGGAAGCTAACATACTAAGCAATGTCATCAAAAACACTAATAAGCTGACATTCAGAATAAAGCTGGCTCCCTTAAAAACTAGAATTCAAATCATAAGCTTAAGTCCATCTTTGCCAAAATGTTACAGCAGTAAAATGTTCAGAAAAATTATCTTCAATAACAGTAGCGAGCTATATTGAATCAATACTCTGAAATCACCAAGTCTATTTTGGGTGGCATAAATAAAATTGAGTTTTCATTGGAGGGCACAAAAGCAACCCCATAATGCTCAGGGTTTCATATTAACAGCTCACTGCAATACAATCCAGTCAAGCCATTGACTTAGAAAAGTTAATCTCCCTCCATTATAACGCCAGAAGTAAGAAAGGCCCATAGGATAATTGCATACAACTTTCAGCAATTTCCAATGCCTCAGTTGCTCAACATACTGATGGATAATAAATCTACATAATCCCACTAACCAGATACACCAGGTAGATTGTAGTTTAAACCAACGCTAAAGCCCAATTGAATAATCTGAAAAGATGTTGCACCATACTTGATAAATAGGACTGCTTAAGAAATGGTTCCACCCATCCCTCCAACCCAAGCTGAAAATTCAGTTGTCCAATGTTATTTGCTGGTTTCTCAAACCCCAAATTAGCCTACCACTCTTGAGCAGCCTCTTTTTTCTCAAATCCTCACCTAATGAATCTTGTCTGCAACTCAATCACAGAATCCTTCTTTTTCCAAGCATCATGGCTGAAGAGTCCTGTTTCTTGTTCTAAGTCTATATTGACTTATACAATTTTAAATTCAAAACTGGTTTTAGGGTGTTCGATATGTGCTTTCATCTTCTCTGCAACAGGTACATCTATGGAATTCTGTTCATATTTTATATTCTTTGTTTTCACCTGTGCTGATGATGACCCCTTTTTTTAGCAGTTCACTTAATAATCCAACTGGACTAAACCAAAAAACAATCTTAAGGTGGATTGTATGAAAACCAATTGGATCAGGTTCTTAACCAATAAGAATTGACCCGACCTGAATTTGAACAGCCCTATCAGCATTCCAATTTGATCCAAAATGGCTTTGGAACAACCACAAACCAAAGGCACCTCCACCGCACATAGTTCAAAAGGTTTTATAAATATAACTTGTCATAACATCTTATAAAATGGCCTTCTGCTCCTTGTTCTTCCAAAGAAAAAAAAAAAGAAGACAAAAATAAACTACTTCACAATTCCAGTAAAGTACACCCAACTATTCTTAATTATCAGATCATTAGTTAACTTTGTAGAGGAAAAATAGTTTCCATTTTTTTGACATTTCCCAAATCCTTTCAGCTTCCCAGGTGCAGAGAAAATTGTATTAGAGATAAAGAAACAACTCTAAATATTGAAGGCATGACAGAATGTGGAAGGAAAAAAATGATAAAACAAAATACCTGGTAATTCATAAAGGTCTCAATCAATTCCACAGTTTGGAAAGAACCTAACAATGTTGATTGATACCTAAAATTTAAGAACAAAAAAATAATGGATCAAAAATTATCCCTGAAGATTCCTTTCATTATATATTTATATGATAGATAGCCTAATGGATCACTTGCAAGCACACAAGTAAAAGTCAGAACAAATGCTCAAATTTAGTCACAAGTAAAATCATTTCATGGTGCAGAAAAGCATCAAATAAAAAAAAAAAAAGTAAGCTAAAACGGTATAAGGTTTATATCATTATTATACATACATATGTGTAGTAGACCAATATTCTAAGAGAAAGAAATGGATATAGAATGAAAATGGAAATACGCTTGATTATACATTTTGTTGGCCATATTTCATTCTTAAAAAAAAACAGAAAACAATGTTGAAGATTAAGATTCTGATGTAAATTTTTTCTAGTGCAGATAAAGGAACATAAAATTAACACCGTCAAGAACAAAGAGGAAGGTAAGGGTTTTCCACATGCAATCTTACAAGTTGGAAACATGAATTCAGTAAATCAAACCCACCATCCAACAGTGTTATTGTCCACATTAACCTCCCTCAAACATCTCATCATTTCAAGTTGGTAATTGGCACCATCAGCTTCAATCTCTTCATCCTCCTCTCGAATCTGCATATATAATTCAATGGAGGTAACAACACGAAATACATAAGAATCAGCCAAAAGAGCAAAAAGATTAGGTCATACCGGGAAAGGGAAGCAGTTGGTAACTTCAAGAACGCTACCCACATCTAATCCAAGAAGTTGGCCAGTGACCAAAGCCGGAGAAAACTCCTTGCAATGTTTGATTATCTTCAAAATAACCTGTTCATTGAAAGTTGTAATCAAAGCTTTTTGAGAGGAGCAATAGTAATTACAACATACACACGCGGACAGAAAATGTACCAGCCCTTCCATCTGAACTACTCGCAAAGGGGGAGCAACTTCCTCTGTTGACGCTACCTGAAGGAACGACCTTGCCGCCATTGCTGCACAAAATCATGAATCCATACTCGTTTATACCTTCTATATAATAATTTTATTCCAAATATCATATAAAATTTCTACTAACTATTGCTATTAGCCATAAAGATGCGTAGTCGGCGGCGAGAATTGGGCGACTGCTACTCTGTTTGGGTTGGCTTTTAGAATACCTACAGTATAAACAACACTGGCTGTACTGTAACGACTATTTATTGGAACCGATACGTTTCGGTTACCGATACTGCCAGTTAAGTTCCCCGTTCAAACCGAAATTTATGCACTAATAATGTTGAATTTTTTATTAGAATGATTGTTCGACATAAAATTAAGAAATTAATAACACAGTTTTTAAGATATATATATATATATATATCAACATTATTAGAGGATGGAAGAAGTTGAACTCGAAAATACTTGAAGTATTGAATGAGATATGCAAATCATTTAACCAAGTCAAATTGCATAATTAATTGATATGTTGATGTATTACTACTATTGCTGTTAAATTTAAAATTATTGGTAATGTTTTTTAAATGTAGGAAACTTAATTATAAAGCAACAATTAGTTGAAAATTTTTTATTTTTGTTAGTGTTTTTATATTTTTATGAAGTTATTTTTTGGTCAAAATTGATTAATATTTGGAATAAAAATTAAAACTTTGAAACCAAATTTCATATCGAACCAAACTTAAACTATTTTTTCAATTAAAGTCTCGTGTGGATCAAAGATTTTAAAAATTTAATCAAAATTAATTATTTTTAAATTCATAGAATATGAAATGCATGAATTTTAAAAAGTATTATTTTAAATTGAATACAATAAAAAAATTAATAGATTGATCGCTCAAAAAAGATAATCTTGAGATAAAAAGAAAAATATTACAATTGTTCATCTCTCATTAAAAATAGTGAATTTTAGAAAATCTCACATTGTAGATAGAATTTTAAAGTATTTTGAAAAATGAATTTTTTAGAGTGATGAATTTTCTAATATCTATATCTTTTAAACCTCTTTTATTTTGTCGAACGATAAATTTACTGTAAATCCATGAAATTTATAAAACAGCATTTGAAATTTCTCAATCCAAAAAATTGAAATTGAAATAACAGTTCTAAAACTAAAATTGCTAAAAAATTTAAATTAATAATTTAATAAATTTATATTTAATTATATTTAATTACAATTGATTACATCTGTCACGGATTAAAGGGTCTTAAAATTTATAGATTTTAAATGTCATTAAAAATCATGAATGCTAAATGAGATTTCTTGCCACTCATATTTGGTTTATTCTTGCATCCCTAAATTTCTTTTTGGTTAAAAGAAGACATTTTCAAAACTTCCGCGTTCTAACACAAATCAATGTTTTCACACCATGAAAAATGGCCCTCAAGTTCACTTAAAAAAATTATTGCCATTTAATTCTATTAAAACTATGGGGTAAGTCTTTCACATGATACATCTGCTTAGAAAAGAATATTTTAAATATTAAAAAAAAAATCCAGAGCATTAAATCAGTTCCATTATCCACATAGTGAAATTCATATATAATCTAACAAAGCAAACTTCACATGCAAGCCTATCTTGCCCCCCTCAGTTACCAGCTTGGCAGCAGTTACCAACCAATGTCCAGGAGCATCATGTGGACCTCGCACCACTTCAGCTGTCTCCACATATTTAAGTAACTTTCCAGAGCGAACTGGAACAGGCGGTCCATCTGGATATATGCCGGAATTAAGGGCAGCTGGAGGTTGCTTTTCTGGTCCAGTGATGTTTCGCTGAGTGAATGTGAATGTTGTGCTCAGATTAGTGAGGAAACTTGACTTATGAGATGCTTCTGGTGCAACAGCCCACTCTGTTTTCCTGATGGCGCAGTTGGGCAAGTGTGTGAACAGTAGACGAAGGTGAAGTACTGTCTTTGGCCACTTCCCTTTGCTAAGAAGCTGCGCACCAGTTACAATAAAAACACCACTTGAATCTCCCTGCAACCAGTTGGGGTCGTGCTTAACAACAGATGTGCACACGTTGGAG
This sequence comes from Omphalea diandra, assembly GCA_949677035.1. Classification (NCBI taxonomy): domain Eukaryota; kingdom Viridiplantae; phylum Streptophyta; class Magnoliopsida; order Malpighiales; family Euphorbiaceae; genus Omphalea; species Omphalea diandra. The sequence goes on from CATIWR010583035.1 coordinate 10,039, forward strand.
TATCTCTTCCATCTAACTGGTTCCAAGAACTGGTCACTAGATTTATAATCATCAGAGCCTCGCCATTCGCACAGCCTCCGCCTGGTGGTGTCTGTTGACGGGATGGTCATGATACTTGGAAGACTTGAAAGGTGCTGCAAATGTAATGCTAGTCGATTGCATTTCTTCCCCTCCAAATATAACCGTACACCAACCACGGGTTTTTCATCGCTAGAAACCTGAAATGCGATGATATTAACAAATTTGTTATTTGTGGATGACTGATGATTCATGTTTCATTTCATGTGCAGATATAAGTTGAAAACTTGGTGGTAATTCTGAAGACACCAGAATCTTTTGATATGGAATGCAAGCTAAAGGAGGAACAGGAAGATTAATCACATGGAGAAGTATGTTATATATCCTTTAGGGGAAATTTTATTATATAAATGTATGACATATAAATGTAAAGATAACCTCCCTACACATTCAGATTTGCCTTGTCTCCTGACGAAAAAACTGGGTTATGGGCAAAGATTTGTATGAGCTCTGAAATACTCAATAATAAAGATCATAGGTTAAAAAAAAAAAAAAAAAGGCTTCAAACAAAGAAGAGATACGAAAATTAGACTATTAAGGCACTCTGGGTATCCTGCTGGCTTTCTACCTTTTCTTTTTTGAAAATATAAAATCCTACCACGTTCCAGTTTAGTCTTTTTAGCAAACCACTTCCTATTCTATCTCCTTCTAACTTTTCTCCTTATCTCTTTCATCTTTAACCTGATCAAAACAGCGTCATTTTCTCTCATTTCTACCACCAGCAATGGCCTTCAATTTTTTGTCCACGCACCATAGACATCAATATCCACCAACAATACAACACCATCCCAATTAAGGGTGAGCAAAACTGAACTGAATGAGTGAATTCGGTCTATTCAGTTCGATTTAGAAAAATAAAGAAATTCGATTTTCAATTTCAGTTTGGTTTAGAATTGAGAAAACCGAATAAACCGATTTGTGGGTTTTTTTTAGTTTGTCTTTTAATATGAGTTTAAAAACTAAAACTAAATTGTTCAAAGGCTAATATTAAGTGTCCATATAAGAAAAGCTGAAATTAATTTATCACAATTACAGTCCATTAAAAGCCCAAACTGAAAATCGAACCGAACCAAATCGATTTTATTTGGTTTGGTTTACTTCGATTTTTCCTTAAATTTTGGTCGGTTCGGTTTTAATTTAATCTAAATTCGGTCTATTCGGTTTTTAAAATTTCGGTATCCCAATCAGTATATCCAGTCACCATAGATTTAAATGCCTATATTATCAATTATTGTGAACACAAATCACCCAAATCCAAAGACAGTAAAGAGCAGAATTGATTTTCAATCCAAGTAAAATATCTGTATCTATATATTAAAAGCAAGCAGAAATTGGAATTGTGTTATAAATAGTGAATTGAGAGTGACTTTGTAATTTTTTCCATATTTGAGGGTAAAATTTAAGTTAATTTCGTAGTATCATTCAAATTTGAGGGTTTATTTATCATAATTTATTTGAGCAAAATACTGAAATTTCAATCCAAAATGACATTCCTTTGCAATTCACTACTGATTTTAATGTATGTTCCCCATATCATAGACTCTACAGGTTAATTTTATAATTTTTCCATATTTGAGGATGCAATTTATAGCAATTTTGTAAGTTTTTCAAATTTGAGGGATTTATTAGTCTTTTTTTATTTGAGAGGTACCTAAATTATAATCCAAAATGGTGGTGATTTATAATTTACAATTGAATTTTATATTGGTTTTCATTCTGTGGACCATTATGTTCATTTCATAATTTTGTTCATTTTTTCAAGTAAAATCAAAGTTAATATCACAATTTTATCTTTCGTCATTTTAAAAGTTCCTATTTCATAATTTTGTTTATGTATGAGGGTAAAATTGAGATTACCTTCACAATTTTATTTATGATTCATATTCATTTTAGAGTATGGTTCATCGGTAAAATTATCAAATATTTCAAAAAGTATTATTATTTTTTTAGCAAGATAAAAGTTCTCAAGAGAAAATGTGAATAATTTAGTTGCATTGGTATACATGAGTCTGAGATCTTATAAACTAGCAAAATTTTCAATGATTATTGAATTTAGCTACAAATTATGTATTTGTTCTTTTTATCATTTGTTTGTTTTTTTATATTAACTAAAAATTATTGATATATGGTGCAATGATTAAGTGGAAATTAGTGTATGCTTGGACATGTGTAAATATATCAGTTGATAAGTTGTATACCATGAATATTGCATAAATGTGAATCAGGCCCTCAAGTATTAGAGAGCTGATACATACATGAAGCATCCAATAAAACATAGTGCATATATCGATAATGCAATTACTACTAGGTAATAAAATATTTTTACACAAAAATTACTTGCAGCATTGCACAGGTTAAGTACCTAGTTATGAAATAAAAAAGGAAAAACATCTGCAATTTTTTGTGAAGGAAGGAAGACAAACCCAGATGAAAAACAGCTGCATGACTCTTCACTATTGATGGTTGACAGTGAGAGTAATTGATGACAGAAGAGAACAAAGGGATCAAAGATTGAAGAAATTGAACACTGATTTGAAAGAGATATCGTGTGTGTGTGTGTGTAGAGAGAGAGAGAGAGAGAGACAGAATTTGAGTTAGGCATGCATACAGAAGCGAAAGAAGGAAAATCATCTTTTTGTTACTTCTGAAGAAGTGTTTTCTGTTTCTAAAACATTTATAAACAAAGAATACAAAACAGGAACCTCACCCATCAGCTGAACCTTTTTGTTTTGGGGGGGGAGGGGGAGAGGGGGGGTTGGGGGGTGGAAGGAGGCAAAAGAAAATTTTAAATTATACTGAACATGCTTTTGACAATTAAAACCTAGAAAATGACTCTTGCTATTCACCTTTTCCCTCCGTGGACAATTAATTATATTAATTTGCCAAAAGTAGTGGCACATGATTACATGCACCAAGAAGAAAGAAGAATCACACATACTTCCAAGGTTCCACATCTTCAGAAACACCATTTTCAGCTCCTTCAACTCAACTAATCCCTCAGATAAGATGGCAAGACAAGAGACACACAACCAACAACAAACAGGACATGCAGAATAGATGAAACAACAGTTGGCACCACATCTCACTTTGCCATATAGCATTAAAAGCCTAGCATTCAACTCACTGAGTTTTATCATCCTCAAAGGCCACTGTCCCAAGAGAAAACAGAAGCCAGCTTTTGTATAGCTGAAAGTATTGATTGTTTGGGAATGTTACAAGATCTGCATTCTTTCCTAAACTATAAGACATAGTTGTTAAAAGTGCGCTCGAGGCACCAGGCGCCAACCTTTGCGCCTTAGAAATCTAAAGGCAGGCGCTTTACATAGGCGGGCGCCTTAGGCCGCAGGCGAGGCGCCCTTAAAGCTCGCCTTTGTGACAATCTTTACACTCACACACACACACACACACACATATATATATATATATATTTATTTTATGTGGGAGTAAATTTGAACCATTGATCCTTTGTGACAATCTTTACACATATATATATATTTTTATTTTATGTGAGAGTAAATTTGAACCATTGATTAAAAATTAAAAAACACTTTTGGTAAACGTTACCACACCTGATTATTTCAGGAAAAAACAAAAGAAAGGAAACAATAAATCTGCTCTAGCAGTAAAAAAGAAAAAAACAGAAAGTTAGGACAATAAAGGGTGACGCTCTAGCCGGCCGCTGCGCTGTCTCCAATCAGTCTTTCCAGAGTCACCCGTTCTCCTAAGTACCCTGGTGTGGAAAGTTCCTTTGTTGCTCCTTTGCTGGTGTGTCCTACATTCTCAGTTCAACCCTTCTCTACATTGGGTTTGTTTATTGGTTCTGTGATTTGTTTTGGCTGCTATTGTCTTCTCTTTATCAGGTCTATTCATTGGTTCTGTGGTTTGCTTTGGCTGCTGGGTTTCTTTGGTTGGCTATTTTTGGTGTCTTTCTTGACTGATTGAAGACTAAATGGCTGAACAAAAGTCTTTAGTTATGCGTAGTGTGATTCCTATTCTGTCCAAAATTATTGAACACAAGCTAGATGGGTCTAGTTATTTAGACTAGTCCAAGACTATCAGAGTTTATCTTCGCAGTATTTCTAAAGATAATCATTTAACTAAGGATCCACCTACTAATGATACTCGTAATGAATGGCTGAAAGATGATGCTTAATTGTTTTTGCAAATTTGTAATTCCATTAATACTGAAATAGTTGGTCTTGTCACACATTGTGAGTATGTGAAACAACTGATGAAGTACTTAGTCTTTCTATATTTTGGTAAAGAAAATATCTCTTGTATTTATGATGTGTGTCAATGATTTTATCAAGCCAAACAACAAGATTAGTCCCTTTAGGCATATTTTATGAATTTTAAATGCACTTATGAGGAGTTGAATGTCTTATCACCCTTCAGTATTGACATCAAAGTCTAGCAGACTTAATGTGAGCAAATGGCAGTCATTAGTTTTCCTGCTAGCATTAATCCCCAATTCGAAAGTGTTAAACCACATATTCTAGCTAGCGCTGAGATTTCCTCTTTAAAAGAGGTCTTTACCAAAGTAGTTTGCATGGACATTGGTGCTCTTGTCCCTCCTGCACAACATTCTAGTGCACTTGCCAGTCATTGCAGGGGCACAACTGGCAAATCTCATATTCAGGGTCAGTTGAGGTAGAGGAAACAATGGTCGAAATGATGACGGTCAAAATACATGATAGGTAGTCTACTATTATTGCCATGAAATTAGATATACGAAGCGAACTTGTCAGAGATTACAAAAGAGAAATCATATATCTTCTGAATCTCCATCAGCCTATGTTGCAGCTACTAGCACTGCTCCATTAGTTGATCAGATTGTTACAATTTCCACAAAAGAGTATGCAAAATTTCTCCAATATCAATAAGCAATAAGGAATTCATCTCAGTCTATCAGTGCTAGTGGCAAGTCAAGTAACACCAATATATGTCTTCTATCTTCATGGGTGATTGACTCTAGTGTTACAGATCATATGACAGAAAATCCTTGTCGTTTTTTCCACCTTTAAACCAAACACCTCACCATCTTCTGTCACCTTAACAGATGGTTCCACCTCTTCTGTTGTTGGGTCTAGCACTATTGATCTTACTCCATTACTTTTCTTATCATTTGTATTAAGTTTGCTAGAATTTTCCTTCAATTTAATATCTATTAGCAAAATTACTTGTTATTTTAATTGTTTTGTCACATTCTTCCCTAATTATTGTATATTTTTTACGAATAAAATTATTAGTAAAGGACGTGAATAGGGAGATTTGTATGTTTTAGATATCCTAATATCCTGGTCTCTTGCCTGTTCCAGCACCGTATCACCTTTTGAAGTTCATTGTCGGTTGGGATATTCATCTTTACCTTTGTTCCGAAAATTGTGCCCTTAGTTTCAAAATCTTTTCTCTTTAGATTGTGAGTCTTGCCAATTTACAAAACATCATCGTGTGTCTTTTAGCCAACGAATCAATAAAATGTTCAATCAGGCCTTTAAGTCAACGCATTCGTATGTTTGGAGACCTTATCCTGTTGTTTCTAAGATTGGTTTTAGATACTTTATCACATTTGTGGATGATTTTTCTCATATGATTTGACTTTATTTCATGAAATCTCATTCTGAGTTACTTTCACATTTTCAATCCTTTTGTGCTGAAATTTAAACTCAGTTTAACTGGTTTGTAAAAATATTAAGGAGTGATAATGCCAAGAATATTTTTTTTTGATTCTTTTCCAACTTATATGACTCAGAATGAGATTGTTCATTAATCATCATGCGTTGACACTTCATCTCAAAATAGAGTAGCAGAGAGAAAAAATAGACATCTTCTTGAAACAACTAGGACTCTTTTGTTTCAAATGCACGTCCCTAAACAGTTTTAGGCTGATGTTGTGTCTATAGCTTTTTTTTTTTTTGATTAATTGCTTGCCCTCTACTATTCTTTATGGTCAGACTTCGTATAAAATTTTGTTTCCTAACCAGTCTATATATTCTATTGAATCTTGTATTTTTTGTTGTTCTTGCTTTGTTCGTGATATTCATCCGCAAGTTTTCAAATTGGACCCTAAGTCTCTAAAATGTGTTTTCCTGGGCTATCCTCATCTCTAAAAAAGTATAGGTGTTATTCTCCTCGTCTAAACAAATATCTTGTATCAGCTGACGTTACATTCTGTGAACATCTTCCTTTCTTTTTTGTCACATTTGCTCCTATGGATCTCTAAGAGGATGATGATCTACCAGTGTATCATGTCACCTTTCCTATCTTTATACCTCAATCAATGTCATCTCCCCCATCAAAGCCACTTATTACTCGCATCTATTCTCAACGGCCTGAGCCTCCTATGAGCAGTCCAGTGCTAGTTTCCTTTTCGACATCACATCCACAGTCTAGTGACTTTGACCAACCTATTGCTCTTCGAAAACGTAAATGTCAGTATACTTATCCTATTTCCTCTTTTGTCACCTGCGATTGTCTGTCCTCTATTTCTTGTTCTTTGGTTGCATCTCTCGTCTCTCCAACGATTCCCAAATCTGTTCACCAAGCCTTATCCCATCCTGGTTGGCACACAGCTATGATAGATGAAATGAATGCCTTAACAACCAATGGTACATGGGATCTTATAGACTTACCTGTTGATAAGATAACTATTAGATGCAAATGAGTATTTGCAGTGAAATTTAATTTTGCTGGCACAGTAGCACGTCTAAAAGCTCGTCCAATAAATAAAGGCTATGCACAATCATATGGTGTGGATTATTTTGACACCTTTTCTCCAATGGCCAAATTGACCTCTGTTCGATTATTTATCTCCATGGCAGCCACATATGATTGGCCTCTTTACCAACTTGATGTAAAAAATGCCTTTTACGTGGAGACCTCCAAGAGGAAGTATATATGGAGCAACCATTTGGATTTGTTACTCAGGGGGAGTCTAGGAAGGTTTGTCGTCTTGGGAAATCACTGTATGGGTTGAAACAAAGTCCCCATGCTTGATTGGAGAAATTCAATCAAGCAGTAGAGAGATTTGGACCAAGTAAAAGCAACTCTGATCATACAGTATTCTACAGGCAGTTAACTTTTGGCATCATTCTACTTGTTTTGTATGGTAGATGATATTGTCATCATAAGTAGTGATGCTTAAGGAATTTCATCCTTGAAATCTCTCTATCAGAGCCAGTTTAATACTAAAGATTTAGGGATACCAAAGTATTTTTTTGGAATTAAGGTCTCGCAGAATAAAAAGGGCATCTTCTTATCTCGAAGAAAGTATGCTCTGGACTCATTGACGGAGACTGAAAAATTAGGAGCCAAACCATGTAACACTCCTATGCTCCAAAATCAACAACTTACAAAAGAAGGAGATGTTTTTTATAATCTTGAATGATATAGGAGATTGGTTCGAACTATCTCACAGTGACTCATCCTAATATCATTTATTCAGTCAGTATTGTAAGTTAGTTTATGTCATCCCTAACAGTGCATCATTGGGCAATCTTGAAACAAATCCTATGTTATTTGAAGGAAGCTCCTACACGAGGGATTCAATATCGAAATCATAGTCACAATTATATCGAGTATTTTTCAAATGCAGATTGAGAAGGATCCAAAATTGACCGAAGGCTTATTATTGGTTATTGTGTTTTTGTTGCTATCAACTTGAATTCATGGAAAAGTAAGAAACAAAGTGTTGTATCACGGTCTAGTGCAGAATCAGAATATAGAGCAATGACTCAATTTGCATGTGAAGTTATGTGGATTTTTCAACTCTTAACTGAAGTTCGACTCAAGGCGCTAATTTCAACAAAGCTATAGTGTGATAACCAAGCAATTATTCATATTGCTTCAAATCCATTGTTTCATGGAAGAACTAAACACATTGAAATAGATTATCTTTTCATTCGAGAAAACATATAACAAAACCTGATTTTTACAGCATATGTGAAGACAAGAGAACAATTAGAAGATATCTTTACAAAAACTCTTCATGAGAATCAAGTATCTTGCATATTTAACAAGCTAGACATGATTGATATTTATGCTCCAACTTGAAAGGGAGTGTTACAAGATTTGTATTCTTTCCTAAACTATAGTAACAACTTAATTCTAGGGATTGCAAGATTTCTTCCTAGTTGAATTCTTTCCTAGTCTAGCTTACACATCTTGTATACATACACATGTACATTCTCTTAATGAGATACAAGAATCATCTTTTACAGCCGGGAATTTCTAATTTTGTTATGAAGTCTATACCTATCATCATCATCATCAGAGTACAAAGTCTCATATCCAAATATATCTCATGCTATAGGAAATTGCTATTTGGACTATAATTAAGTCAACTTAGAGCCATGTCTCCATTGTTTTGTGTGGCATATCTAACATTTTGCCCCATTTGAAAACCATTTTAATGAGGCAGCCCCTAATACTTTCTTAGACTTAAACATGACAGGTAATAGCCTTCTAGGAAAAAAAAGACTATTTCATTATTCAACTGGAAATGTTATTGCAACATGTCTTGCTATTTTTGCCTATCACAACATTTTTAGCTAGTGAAAATGGTGTAGGATCAAGAAATAATTGAAGTACCTGCGTAGAGCTAACATATATTTTAGGACCCATAAAGTTGAATCTTAAGGAATGGCCAGAACCCTTTCTTCTTTGATGTCGTAGAGGTAGTTCGCAAAACATAGGTGCCCATTGCTTTGGGACTTGAAATTCCAAGAAGTACTGTAGATCCTCTGGTGCAGGCTTGTCTGTGGATAAAGCAATGAATATATAATCTTAATCTTATGCAAAAACTAAAGCTTGCCACAAAAAGAAATAACCCATTGCTTGCATGGAATTAACTGATTAAAAAAGTTCAAGCTCACACTAAGATCCCACTTTGTTGTCAACCATTGAATACTTGCCTTATAGGACAAAAAAGGTTAGGGTTCTAAAACCCTTGCTCTTCCCAACCCCCTCCCCACCAAAAAAAAAAAAAAAAAAACACACACTCCACACCCACACAAAAGAAAATGAAAATGAAAAAGAAAACAAAGATGAAAAAAAACTAAAAATTGTATGACCAAACCACAGAGAAAAAAAAAAAACAAGAGTGTGTAATCATGAGAAAACATATTTGTGAAATGTGATATGAACTCATTCATTTGCTTGTGGCCAAATAGCGGCAAGATGTGGACAATGGAGATGACAAGGATCTCATCTTTGAAACCCCAATATTGCTAATCCAATTTCAGAGGAAATAACCTAAAGTCCATGACCTCAAGAATGTGCAATGAGCATAGTAGATAGTTCAGGAATGTTAGTTTTACTGCTCAACCCGAGTAAGTTCAGGTTGGATGAGACCTTCATAGTTCAATCTCCAGTTCCATTTCTGAACATAGAAGAGCACTAGAAGCTAGTGGGAAATTTGAAAAAAAGAGGGAATTGAAGACATTAATGCACTAAAAACAAGACATGAGATATTAGACTTCTTCTTTCTTATGGAAATCCAGATAAGATATCATAACCTAGCTTACAATCCCTGCAACCTCAGTCATTCAACATTAAGACCATAATCAATACATTTTGAAAGTGTTTTCACTTCAAGAATATTCATCTGATGACTAAAGCTCTGAAGTATGGGTCCCTAAAATAGAATTTATAATTTTTCAGGATTAAATATCGAAAGCTTACATCGTAGATACAAGTTGATTGCATGGCTAAGATAACCACTGCCAGGAATTCCAGTAAGAAGAGAAGTAATAGGTACAAACTTGAAGAGAATTGCTTCAGGTTTAACTGGCACCGTCTGAAGCCAACTGGAGTGACTGTGTGAGAACACATCCCCTCCTCTTTTAGAACAAATGACAGTGAGGCCCTGTTCACATTAGAGAAGAGCATTAAAAAATATGACAATGCAGTTTAGAACACATTACTGAATTCCTAACTTACATCCTTGCTAGATGTTTCTGTAATGCTGGTCAACTGCATGGTGTTTGACTGCAAAATACGGTTAAAGACCTCGGGAACCTAAAAGAAGACTCCACTTCATCAACCTAGAAAATCAATGAAATTACAACATCATATGCTAAAGTGGAAGGATAAATACTTTATTTTTGCCATCTCTTGTATTTCTCTGTAGTAGGGACGAGCTTCTTCTATCTGCAAAAAGAAAGTCGCCAAGATCCTCCAAATGCTTTCTAAGTTCTGCTGGAGGAATTAGTGAATATGGTTTCTGTCTTACACAAATTAAATCTTGACCTCCAACAGCCATCCCTACAATTATGTGCGTACCATATGTTCGAATGAACCTGCCTAATAAAAATAATCAGCATCCATCATCAATGTACCACAGCAATGCTGCTAACATAAACCTATCTTGTACCCTATCAAGTTATTGTACAGACCAGTCATGGACAAAAAAAATCAATAATATGTAAAAACTTTCTTCTTATTTATTTGCCTTTTAGGATTAGGACAGTTTAAAATTTTCCAGTGCCCCATACAAGCAAATTGTGCTCCATCTGAAATGGCACATGTTATAGAGAGAAACCAGTGGATGACTACAATTATTGCTATGCTAAAGTTATGCCACAATAGATGAAGTTTATAGGAGATCACAATTCAAAATGTATATAGAGTCCAGGATCTTTTAATTAAAATTGGACAGCGGAGGTATTCTTCAAGACTAGTATTTAACTTACCGGGAAATTTATAGTATAAAAAATCTGTAACCTGTAAATAGCTGTTATTCAGTAGCAATATTTAAGATGTTATTAAACTAATTGCTGGTCTTTTTCCTGGCTATGCAAATAAAAATCAATCAATTCAATACATGTCTGATCTCTTTGTTCTTTGGCTTCAAGTTCCCTTTTTCTATTATCTAATTAGCCTTGGAGTCTGTTTCTTATGTAAGAAAGATACTTCAATAACCTAAGCCCTCTCAGCCAACAAATGTCCTGCCAAATTGTTAAGTGGACTGAGTTATTTTGGGAACCTAAGGTCGGACTACGATTCCAGAAGGAGAATTATCTTAGTCCCTGTAAGTTTATTTTCAGTTAATAGGATACTTACATAATGATTTTACATTCTAGTTTTGGATAGAAAGAAAGTTAAAATATTGTAGCATCACCATTCATAACATTGCAACAAAAAAAAATTGTTCACATCAATATAGCAGGGAACACATTTGGTTTCCTACCCCACTCCCCTCTGGCATTTTTAATTTGGGAAAATGATAATGGTTGTGATTCAATGTTTTCCCACCAGCGTAGTGTTTTCTCTTTACATTTTGGGAAATGGAAAATCATAAATGGGTTAATGACCCAAAAATAAAATACATAATTTTGATCAGTTTCTTTTTTGTTTGTACAAATTACATAAACTACTTTTCAATTTGTAGTTTAAATTTTCTTTCCAACTATCAATTATGGACATTCCTTTTCATATTACAAACATCTATTTTTCAGTGTTGATATCAAAATGATAATCTAAAGGTTGTGTATATCAAATCATCCAAAATGTGGACATAAGTCATACTTTAAGTATAGAATATGAAAAAGCATATTAATGAGACATTTGCATTATTATAATGTTTAGTAAGCAATAAATATGTTGCAATACCATCTAAAAACCATTGCCCCCTTTTTCCATATTTTATGCCCATGATATAATCTATATCAGCATTTAGGATAATTTGGCATAAACCCCCTCTATACTGACCTTACTTAACATCACTGTCAAAGTGCCAAAGCTTTGATTTTTTTACTTGTAACTAACACTGTTCTTAAAAAAAAAAAAGTTTCATAAAAACTAAACAAGAAGAAAAAGAAAGAGAATTTAAAAATTATATAATGTGGCTTTCAGTATCTTAGAGTTAAAAAATTACCAACACTCTGTAAGTACCACTTATGCCATATTACAACCGCCACTACCCCCCCCCCCCCCAAAAAAAAAAAAAACACACTGCTGCTCTCACCAACTGCACTACTATACCACCACTATTTATACCATTGCCACAATTACACCCCTAGCCCCATTAGCGAGCCACAATCACACCAATCATCACCACCACTTTACCACTACAAATGCCCCTCCTACCAATATGTTCACCAACATCACACATCATCATCACTCATAATCACCATTCTCTAACATTGAAAAAAATGGTTTTTAAGGAAACATACAGAATAAAATCAGGCACAGTTTTTTTTTTTTTTTTTTTTTTCAAGAAACATAACATGCACACAAACAAAAATTAACCAAATAGAATCTAAAAATCACATTTCATGTTTTTGGATTTTGAAGACTATATCAAGGATTTGTGAAAATTAATTTTTCAATAGAATAGAGTGGAAGATAATTTACAATTTACATTTTGAAATTTCTAGTAAGATTAATGCCTAGATTGTCTTCTCATCCAACTTTTAATGTCAATTATTTTCCCTTCGTATCTATTTATTTTCTTTTTTTGGTTATTAAATTATTTTTACCTCTATTAGGAATCACATAAAAAAATCTAATAATTCAGCCATTTTTATCTCCAATTGCTTTGAATATGCATTTAGCATATGGTGAATTCTACAGTCACGTTATGATATGATGCCTTTGTGAAAAATTTTAAATTTTATATGTAATTTTTTAACTATTTGTTATAATTTTAGTAAAAATAATAATTATTTAACATGATAAATAATTACACACTAGTGTAATTAGTACCTAAATACTTGAAAAATATATTAATTATAACATTATAATACAATATTATACATAACATTACAGTGTTTGGAACATAATTATTAAAGGCGCACTCAGCCGTAAATAGGTCTTAGAGTCTAGCATAAGGTGCAGGCATGCTTGAGTGACATTAGGTGCAAAAATAAAAATTAAGAACTAATAATTATATATGTTTTGACGATTATATCAAATTCCTTTAATTTTGAAAAATTTAACCAATTTTGCAAAGTTTTTGGCCATTATAGTCAATTTGAAATTTTGGTCAAAATTAAATGATATGAGCCATGATATATCGTCCATGTAAGATTGAAATTTAAGAAGGATGAGTCCAGTAGGTCCAATTAGTTTTAAAATTAACCATACACAGATGATACATCATGGATTATGTTATCTAATTTTGACCAAAATTCTAAATTCGTCATAATTGTCAAAAACTTTACAAAATTGGCTAAATTTGTCAAAATTAAAATAATTTGATACAATCGTTAAAACACGTAAAAGTTTAGATTTTATTTGCCAATAAGCCTTAACATTAAATATTGAATGAATAATCTAGAAGAATATTTCAAACCCTCTAATAATTTTATTGACTTAGATTAGAAAAAGCTTACCTTATAACAAGATGCAAGATAACTATTTTTTCTATTTAACCTTACAATAATTAAAACTTATTAACTGTGGCAAAAATCTTCATACACTGAATGAGTAGTGAAAGTAAGGCCAAGTAGAAGAGGTATGAAAACACATGTATAACCATGAAAAAATTATCACAGGTAGCAAAAATACAAAACCCAAAAACAAAGATAATCCAAAATTCATCTCTCACTAGAAATAAAGGTAAACAGAACATAATAGAAAGAGAGTGAGAGAGACAGAGAAAGAAACCAAAATAGAATTGGAGGAGGCAAATATCAGGCACGTGGTTGCAGAAAATGAACATATCGATCATTGATGGGTTGGCAGGTTGGTCAAGTTTCAAAGACTTTTTGGCTATGTCGGTGAACTTTTTAGTGACTTCTAGGTGCGTCAACACAGAATTTTGGTAGATCGGCCATATGTGATTCTAGCGACGCTGATATTTTGAGGTGAAAGATGTCGATTGCAATAGAATTCAGAAAGGTGCATTTTTCTCTTCTCGCGCCTAGCATTGGATGAGGATATGTGCTTAAGGCACCAAGGCGAGTGCTTGAGTGACAATGCCCACCTTTGGCCTTCAGAGGTGCAGGTCCAATTGCCTAGAGTGTATTGCGCCTTACGAGCGCCTTTAACAATTATGGTTTGAAATAAACTTTAAGATAGCTATTTAGCCTTACAATGTGCACAAATACTGTGGTAAATAGGGCTAATTTGTCAAAATAAAGATGAGATCAAAACTATCTATGATCATTCTATTGAGAATAGAATCATATGCTATAGCTACGCTACAAATAAGCACTAGAACTTACTCCAAACATATAATAAAACCTCTTGATATTTCAAAACTCATAAACAAATGTATACTAAATGAGTATGAGCATACACATACACACACACACACACATATACATATACACATGTATAAAGACATGTAGGGAAAGCCATTTAATGCATTTTCAAGGTATTCAGGCAAATCAACTTATGAAAGTATTGCAAAAGGTTTCTCCTTTGCGAGAAGAATACCATCTGGTGATGTTTGTCAAGTGACCTGGAGCTCCAAAACTAAATCCACAATTTTCGGGTTATAATACTTTAAAAAGTGTTGGACTATAAAAACTTCAATTTTTACCATTTATAGCTAAAAAAAATACATAAAAACATAAATTATGGTGGCCACCTTCAATCACCAGGCCATCACCAATTGCTGGTTTTAGTGGAGGCGGCCGGCATCTAAGGGTGACCAATGGTAGTCAACAGTCTAATAAGCATGGGCTTACATTTACTCCTTATTGCCAAGTGAGAAAAGAAAAGTACATAAGGAGGGAGCTAGTTGCCACCAACTAGTTGTTTTTGCTGATGTGAAGAATGACCGATGATAGTCGATAGACTAATGATTATATGCTTATTTGATTCCTTAAGTTTCGTATTTTAATATCATTTTCAATGTCCGAAAGATGACAGTTTTATCTTCGACCAATAAAACATTTTTTGTTGACTAATTTTCCTAAGCGCACTAAATACTAAAAAGATGCAAAATATTTTCTGTGAAACAAATGAAGCCCTAGCTAGAAAAGCTGTAAAATAGCTAAACTAGTTTCAAGTTCCTTTTTCCAACAACATCTAAAAGGTGCTTTCTAGAAAAGCAAGTTCCTAACTCAATACCAAAAAGTTCATTTAATGCCAATGGGAGCCAAGCTTAACAATCCCAATACTGAATTGTTCTTACTATTGGAGCAAAATGATACATTTTAATACTGGTAGTAGAGAGAATATTATACTACTATGAGCTTAACTTCAAATGAGTATTTTAATTAAAATATTAAAAAAAAGGTACCTAGCTAATGTTGCTGGATCCCAACGAGGAGGAACGGACTTCTTTACTTTGTCTTGCAATATTAGTGGAGATGCTGTTAGGTGCAAATAGTACAATGATATGAAGTAACCATCAAAAGCAAGATATTTGGTGTCTGAAGCGTCACGAAACCAGTCTCCACTTAAATCAAAAATAGAATTAAGATAGCCTGATGGCACCTTTCCTTGTATTGAAGATTTCTGATTAAGTAGCTCTGACATCTGCAAGAAAAGAAGACTTATTTAGGAAGAAAATTGGAACAATATGACTTAAACATAACTTCATATATATTTAACTGCAAATTAAATCTAAATAAACTATTAATTGCGAACAATGTACACACACATGCAGAATTCAAACTTCAATCTGTTTAGGAGAGTTACAATCGGATCAACAAACTGAATGTTGTACCTCGCTGTTAAGCAGTCTGCAATTAATGTGAAACAGTAGTAGCATCAACAGAACTCCTGAAGTTAGATTTTTATGATATTTACCAGAACTGAAATTAGTAGATTAGCAGTCTAAATTTGGTACTAATATTCTTGCTCTTTACCTTTATGTTGCTTCATGTCTTCCATAGAAACTTAGCCTACTAAGTGACCATTGCACAAAGTTCTTCACTCTTAATAGGTTTCTACAACTGTTAAATTTTTAATATATAGGACAACAGATCTGTCATCTGAGCACAAAAACTTAACTAAGTTCTAATATATCCAATATCTGCATAGTTAACTTGAGATCAAAATGCTTAAGTACATGCATCAGTGATTCAGGCAAGCTGCTGTCAATACTTAAAATGTCAGGATTATAATTCCAGTTTTGCTAGAAAACCTATCCAGATTTTTTAGGGATATTAATTTTTAATTCTAGATTCTTAATTAGAGTCCTTTAGGATAGTTTTGAAGTCCTTTACCCTAGAGGCTTGGGATTAATATTTAAGTCTGGATACCTATGATTGTAATGCTTAAAATTATTCGCCAATCAACAAAATCCAGCAGTTATGCATTTGCATTTATAAGAATTGTGTGATGCAATTCAACCATAGGTGTTATGCTTATCGAACCTTGGGTGTGATACCTAAGAAAGTGTAGGAGTGAAGCTTATAAACTAAACCATAACTTCCTGTTCTCGGGTATTGTTCAAAGGTGCCTTAAAAGCCGCACAATCCTTATATCCTTGCTTAATTTCAGTTCCTAAAACTAGTCCCTTTGAAACTATAACTGTTCACCCCAAATTTCCACCTATTCTTGCTTCAAAATAAACCCTAAAACTAGTCAAATGACCAGCCCTGCAACCTGTCCTGCATCAATCAATATCCTTATCCTTAGCATTACAAGCAGATAACGAGTAATAATTATTGGCATGCACTTGCAGACAAAATGGGAAAATACAAGGAGATACAACAACATTTACACTCATTCCGCTTGTTATAAACTTCTCTTAAAGGAAGGGAGCAGCATATGATGAATATGGTTCCATTTGATCCACACAGAGCATTTTCTTAAAAACAATTTATTCATTTTCCTGTGTTTTCACTTTTCAGCACTCAAGAACATTGATCAATAGAAAGTATTTCTGGACCAAAGCAATTTTCAAACCAGCTGCCAAGTGATTCTGAAAGGAAAAAAAAAACATTGTCAAATCCAGATTTGGGACTCATTTAGCTTGCGCCAGGCAATGGTTACCCAGACCAATATCTAATAGACAGTGTCTACCTGTGAACTGCAATTGAGTTTGTAATCCAAACTTGTAAGCAATCAAACTACTATTTCTGGGAACACAATATGTTAACACCACTCATCCACCGAGTATTCTTATTATCCCCTCAACAGCTGGTGAAGGAACTCCAAAATCATTTCAGTTCATTACTTATGAACTTAAGCTACTTCACACCGGAATAAGGGGCAGAATCTAAGTGCAATGGAGAAGTACAAGGAAATAGAAGAAATAGCACAAGGGGAGAACCTGGTTGAAATCAAGAACATCAGATTTGAAGCGAATTCGATCGCCTTTATCACATCGAATAGCGTGAGAAACATTAGGAATGGTGAGAGCGGCAGGACCAGGGATGAGTATATCTCTCTTGTTTTCTTCATCCAACTCCACCACTCTTCCCTTTGCGAATTTCAATCTGAAATCATTAGTCACATCAAATCCTTTCCCTAAAGCTTCGATAGCCCTCAACTCCATTCCCTTTCTCTACTGAATTTTTTTTTTTTTAGGATCAACACCGCCTGATAATCTCAACTATGCCCTTTCCATATCCACTACTACTACTGCTACTACATATACAACAAATGTGAGGGAGACATTTCTCAGCAGAGATGTTCTTCTTAGAAAAGCTTCTAAAAGCAGAAAAATCGATAATAATAATAATAATAATCCATTCTTTATTAAAAAACAAGTAGAGAAGCGTGTAACATTAGCAATCTGGTCAGTCAAAATTTTATTTATGTTTATTAAAAATAAATTTTAATCCACGAAATCATTTAAAAATAATTATTATTTTAATTAATATAATTTAATTAAACTGAAATTAAAATGATATAAAATTATAAATAATTTAATTTTAATTTTATGTAATTATAAATTAAATAGATCAATTGTAATTATTATTTGATAATTTGATGAGTTAAAAAATCTTTAATTTGATTAAATTACATTAATTAAAATAATGATTATATTTAAATAACTTAATCAAAATGATAATAACTAATAGAATTTATATATATAATTATATTATTATGTGTTAAATAATTATTTTATTTCATTTATTTTTAAAATTATTATAATATTTTTAAGTTTTAATGAAATTAATGTAAATTTTATTTTTTAAATAAAATTATAATAAATTTTAATATAGTATCAATAATATAATAAAATTATAGTAAAATCTTATGATAATGAGCAACTTATGAATTCACTGTTAATTTTAAGTATATTATAGTGGATATTAAAATAACCTCCAGTCCAAGTTTATAATAATTTAAATGAAATAAAATAATAGGGAGAGGGGTGGGGCTGGTCAGCATCGGTGGGTCCTGGGGTGTTGACTCGTGCCATGAAAATTTAAAAAGCACGCATTCAAAGGTCAACTATGATTACCTGCACTCTACCTAATTCCTTCAGTCGTGTTCTGCTACGTTAATTTTTATCTTGAGTCTGTGTCAGGGGCAGTTGTTGATCATGGTCACACGTGGCGTCGAAGTCCTATTTCTTTTCATATCTTGGACTGGAGGGCTTATTTATTAAAATACTGTTGTGACTCTTTCAAGACCAAATCAACAGAAGCAATGTTGGGGGATCTTTTTTTTTCATACATAATTTTAGATCTCAAATTTATTGGGCAAATTAAAATACTTATTTAAATTCTCTCTTACAAAGAATTAGAAAAATGTTTTTGTTGCAGACAATTTATTTGAACTTTATTGGCTCTGAAAATCTAAGTATTTTTTTAGTTTTGATAAAATTGATTATTTTTTTAATTTTGATAAAATTAGTTAAAATTAATAAAATTTTGATAAATCTAGTTAAAATTTAAATTGATCAAAATATGATAATGTATCACATTAAAATATTAAATTAAAATAATATTAGTAACTAATGTCAATTGATTTTATTAATTTTTTTAAATAAAAATTCATATCAGTTTGTTTGTCACGTTATTTTATTCAACTTGAATTTTGATTAGATTCATTAAAATTTTTTATTAATTTTTGATTAATTTTTCTTAAAATTAAAAAAATTAGCCGATTTTAATAAAATTCAAGAGTGAAATAATGTTGTCTTTGAACTCATGTATCCTAGAGAATTTGATTAGAATGGTATGTTTGTGGGAGCCATTATGATTGGTCTACAAGATTAGACCAAGATACTTTCCTAACTAAAAAACAACTCTTCTCAAATAGAAAAGAAAAATGATTCAACCTAATGAGGAAATCCTAATGGCATTATGAAATATTGTCAATTAAAGAAATCTTGCAAGAATCTTTGACTTTAGGCTTTATTTCCTTGTTTACATGACTTGAGCTTCCTTTTACATGCCTTGAGCTTCTTTTTACATGCCTTGGCTGAATTGGGTCGTGTTTGGATGCTCTCCACAAATTGGCCTCCATTGTATTAAATTAAGTACTTCATTTGAAGAGTTTAAGTTCCCATCAGTTTTTAATTGACTTCACATATCTTTTGCTCTTCTTGGACTAATCAAAGTGTAATTTCTTGTTGCATGAATGCTCCAATTACATCCTTAAACTTGTTTAGCCTTCTCTTTATGATTGGACCTTTAAGTTGAAATGAATCTTTTATTTTAGCATTGGTTGTTTGTATCATTATGGAAATGACTCCAACATATTCTCCAACTTAGACGTTCGTAACTTCAACATGTTATTGATGCTATATAAGTATGAATTCAACTTGATTTTGGCTTTTTATTTTCCATTGAGATTTCAAGTTGGGCTAGGTTTTTGAAATTTTGGATTGGATTTTAAATTGAAAATTGATCACTAAATCACTCCGATTAGAGTTGAAAATCAAATTGAATAAAAGTGGGTCAAATTTAATCAAAATCAAATCGAATTGATATTATTCAATGAATATTATGTCATTTTGGTTTTATAATATTATATATTATAATAAATTTAATATTTCTATTTTAATAAAAAATATTATTATATATTTTGTTTTGTATAAATTTCAATCAACTAATTAATTGATTGGGGTTTTCAAGTAACCAAATCGGCAGTTTTTTTACAATCATAGTTCGGATTTCAACTGGAAATTTTTTGGGCTTGAAACCAACGAGTCAATTTTAAAAATACACAATTCGGTTAATTTTAATAACCGGGCCGTTTATCCTGGAAAGATGATCGTTCGCTTGCGGGTATAGCAAGGAACAATGAAAGTAGGACTTTAGATGGGTACATGAAGAAAGCCATTTGTTTGGCTTCAGCTATGAGAATCCATAATTCTATTTTCTTGAAACAAATTTTACCGAGCCACGGTGGCGTCTTATCTTTATGCCGTCAATATTATATATAATAATATAATATAATATTTAAATTTATATGTAAATATATAAAATATATAATATATGGGCAATTTAGTTATGAGCAATTTTTTAATATAAAAACCAAAAACCAAACATAATTTAAAAAAAAAATCATTAAAATAAAAATTAAAACCGAAATCACCAGATTATTTTTTATTTAGTTTCAATTGATTTTCAGTTTGATTTCATTTTATCAATTCTCACCCATACTTTTTTCTGGCCCAGGATTTCAATTACTTTAATTTCATGTCAGACTGACATCAGCTATTCTAATTTTCAAACTAATTAATATTTGGTTCAGTGGTATTGAATTTATTGCAAGGATTTTTGAATTTTTCAGTTTGAATGTCAATGGAAATAAAATTATTAAAAACAAAACTCTAATACAAACAACATAAAGATAAGACGTTAGTGTCATTCAAACAACATAAAGACAAGAAGTTAGTGTCATTTGCAACCCTTTTCCTCTAAATAGTTAATGATTTAGGGAAATAAAAAAGAGAATAAATTGAGAGAAACCCAAAAAAAAAAAAGAAAAAAGAAAAAAGAAAACATAGTTAATAATAAAGTCAATTAGGTTGAATTGGCCAAAATATCATGAATTTCACCAAGTAAATTAATAGCTATTTGAGGTGCGATGACATACTACTACAGTAAAGTCCTTTTTAGCTTTTTGGTAAAAAAAAAAAAGGTTGTATTCTTTCATACGTAGGCATAAAATACTATACAAAAAATCTAGAAAGTAAGTGGAAGGAAGGGTAATAAAATATATGAAAATTAAAAGTTTAATACTATATTATTTATTTTAAATTAGTCATCAACTGGCCTGTTATGTGAGTCATAATTTTAATTTTATTAATTGATAACTTTT
>CATIWR010583036.1:0-34466 GCA_949677035.1 Omphalea diandra
TGTTAGAGCTTCAGAACCTCAAACCTCAAGGGTTGAGGTAATTGGGAAGAAAAGTGCTCCTAGCACTAAGCCTCCCTCAAGCTCTAGTGCTAAGACTCAAAGAGCTAACCATGCCTACATGTACAATAAACAACATGGTCATTCTTTTAAGAAATTCTCAACTTCTACTCATCATACATGTACATGCATGCATTCACATGGTCAAGGTATGATAAGGCCTCCTACTAATACTAAATTTATACATAGGAGAAAGACTCATAAGTTTAAACTCCAATGCCATTATTGCATGAGATTTGGACACATTAATAGTCATTGCTATATTAGGAAGGCTCACTTTGAACTAGAGGACCCTTCATCTTCTAACCCCCAAGGACCCAAGTATGCTTGGGTACCTAAGGAAAGGTAACTCGTTTTTATTGTATAGGGGAGTGTGGCAGCCTCCAAATCAAGCAATTGACATGTGGATAGTGGATGTTCCAAGCATATGACTGGAAATAGAACGCTATTCATAACATTGAAAGAAAAAGAAGCTTGGTTATAGCATAAAAGGCTTGGACATGCAAGCATGGATCTTCTTCAAAGCCTATCTAAAGAGAAGTTAGTGGAAGGACTTCCCATGCTAAATTTCTCCAATGACAAGACATGTGGTCTTTGCCAAATAGAGAAGCAACATCATGCCTCTCACAAAGCCAAAAAGGTTGTAAGTTCAACTAGACCCCTTCAACTTATTCATATGGACTTGATAGGACCCACTAGAAGTGCTAGCTTATGTGGAAAGCATTATGCACTAGTCCTTGTAGATGACTACTTTAGGTTTACTTAGGTATCTTTTATAGCTCATAAGAATGATTCATTTGATGCTTTTAAAAGCTTTGCAAAAAGGTTTCAAAATGAAAAAGGTTACTTCATATATTCTATTAGAAATGAACATGGAAAGGAATTTCAAAATAATTCTTTTAAAAATTATTGTTTGGAGAATAAAGTTTTTTATAATTTTTCAACTCCTAGAACACCACAATAAAATAATGTTATAGAGAGGAAAAATAGAACATTGGTGGAAATGGCTAGGACAATGCTCAATGAGTATTCTCTACCAAATTACTTTTGGGCTGAAGCCATTAACACTGCATGTTATATTGTAAATAGAGTTTTTAAAAGACCCATTCTCAATAAAACATCTTATGAGCTATGGAATGGTAGAAAACCCAAAATATCATACCTTAAAGTATTTGCATGTAAGTATTATATTTTGAACACCAAGGGCAATCTTGAAAAATTTTATTCAAAAGCTAACGAAGGTATCTTCCTGGAATATTCCACCTCAAGTCAAGCATATAGAGTCTTTAATAAAAGTTCAATGGTAATTGAACAGTCTATGAATGTTATTTTTGATGAATCTAGTAAACTTGATCTTGGGAAAGGTATTTTGTTGATGATCTTGTAGGTGACTTTCAGAAGTTGAAATTGGAAAATTCTACAAGAAAATAAGATAAAGAAAAAGGTGATTCATCAAGAGTAGATGAAGACCAACATCATCAACAATAAGTAGAGCCAAGCCAAGATATACCCAAGGATTAGAGATTTTCCAAGTATTACCCTAAGGACTTGATCATTGGTGGTACATTTAAGAGTGTAAGTACTAGATCTCAACTTAATCCTTTAGATAATAATCTTGTTTTTATTTCTCAACTTAAGCTAAAATTAATTAATGAGGGTCTTAATGATGAGAGTTGGGTACTTGCTATGTAAGAGGAACTCAACTAATTTGAGAGAAACAAGGTATGGGAACTTGTCCTTAGGCCTAAAGAACACCTAATTATAGGTCGTAAGTGGGTGTTTAGGAACAAGTTAGATGAGCAAGGTTTCATTACTAAAAACAAAGCTAGATTGGTTACTAAGGGATACAACTAAGAGGAAGGCATAAATTATGATGAAACTTTTGCCCCCGTAGCAAGATTAGAGGCCATTAGGATTCTTTTAGCCTTTACATGTCATATGAATTTTAAACTTTTTCAAATGGATGTGAAAAGTGCATTTTTGAATGGTATCATTGAGGAGGAAGTCTATGTTGAACAACCTTTCGATTTTGAGTTACATTGTTTTCCAAACCATGTTTTTAACTTGAACAAAGCCTTATATGGTTTGAAATAAGCTCCAAGAGCTTGGTATGAAAGGCTTAGTTCATTTCTCTTGAAAAATTATTTTGAAAAAGAACAGGTGGATACCACACTTTTTGTTAAAAAGCATAAACATGACACATTAATTGTTCAAATCTATATTGATGATATCATTTTTTATGCTACTAATAAATCTCTTTATGAGGATTTTACTAAGTGTATGACTAGGGAACTTGAAATGAGCATGATGGGAGAGTTCAAGTTCTTTCTTGGTATATAAATCAAGCAATCCAAGGAAGGGATCTTCATCAACCAAGCCAAATACATAAGGGAGATACACAAGAAATTTAGCATGGATAGTTGCAAGGTAGATAAAACCCCAATGAGTGGTATCATCAAGCTAGATAACAATGAATCGAGCAAAATGGTAGATGAAAAGAGATATCGAGATATGATCGGATCTCTATTTTATCTTACTACTTCTAGTCCATATATCATGTTTAGTGTTCGTATGTGTGCTAGGCTCCAATCCTTTCCTAACGAGTCTTATTTGAATGTTGTTAAGAGGATTTTTAAATATTTACATGGCACAATGCACTTAGGATTATGGTATCCTAGGGATTCTTCCTTTATTATGCAGGTAACCTATTAGATAGAAAAACTACTTTCGGGACTTGCCAATTTATAGATGAATGCCTAGTTTTCTTGGTTTAGTGAAAAGCAAGTGTCGGTTGCCTTATCCACCGTAGAAGCTAAGTATGTTGCTGTGAGTTGTTGTTGTACCCAAGTCCTTTAGATGAAACAACAATTGAAGGATTTTGGCAAAGTGATTGATCACATTCCTATTAAATGTGATAATATAAGTGTTATTAATCTCTCTAAGAATCCCATCCAACACTCTAGGAGCAAACACAGATATTATACATCATTTTCTTAGATCATGTGCAAAAGGTTGATGTTGTGTTAGAATTTATTGACACAAATCATCAACTTATAGACATTTTCACTAAACCTTTAAATGAAGAAAGAATGAACTTCATTAAGATAGAATTGGGAATGCTTGATGGAAGCTCCCTAAAGTGAAAATTTTTTATCTTATGTGTGATATTGCTATGTGTATTGATATTTGTTTATTTATGATATTTGTGTTTAATATAGTAAAGTGAATTGCAATTTTTTTCAAAATTCAACTATTTTTCCTTACTGATTCATAATTTGCGGTCGTTATTCTTCCTTCAAGGTCACGAATTATAAGTCAATTTCACCCAACTGTCAAACATCAATTCGTGGTCGCGAAATTTTTGCTCCACCATGAATTTTGGTCAAATTTTCAAATTTTTTATAGTTAAGGCTCGTATTCCTGAGGAAAATTTGTCTGTTACTCATATTTTCAGGAATTCGCACTTGCGACTCATGATTTCGCGGACGCGAATTAGAGTAATCGCCTAGACATTTAAGTGATTTGATTGCCAACCATTTCTAACTCTTCATTAATTCATTTTTAGTTGTTTCTAGCCGTCTATACACCCCTTTAATGGCTATAAATATCCCCTTCAATAATGGCATCCTCACTTTTATTCCAAACATATTCTCTTCTCTCTCAAAGTAATCAAATTCTCCTAAACTCTCATCATCTCTTGCAATGGCCCCAAAGAAGATCTCTAGAGCAGACAAAGGAAAGGGAGTGGCTCAACCTTCTGCACCCTCTGCAGTCCACCTCATGAAAGGAGTTACCAAGGAGGAGAAAGAAAGGTATAAAGCCAACTCCTTCAAGATCATCCTCCCAAACAAGATATCCTCAACCTTTCTACTGGAAACCGTGGGTATCAATGCAAAAATTCAAGCTTTCCTCTCCAATCTTGGTTGGAACGAGTTCATCTTCTAAGATGAACCCGGTTACGAGGAGGTTGTGCTAGAATTCATATGCACTATTTATCTAAGTCACAAAGCTGAATCTCCTAAGGATCAATACGGGTTAGTGTTTCAGGCCTTTGGCAACCGTTTTTACATTACTTTTGACCAAGTATCTTCTCTTTTTAATCTTCAAGTCAGAGAAAACATTCCCTTCATAATCTCTGCACTTCATGTTATTTATTCCAGATGTTGGTCAGAATTTTAATTGAAACCAAACACGACCCTTGCTCCTTTTTGGCCAAACACATCAAATCCCTACCACTTTGGATACTCCACCATATCATCACCTTTTTTATAAATGCAAGAGGTGATGGTAATGAGAAAATGCCCCAAAAAGACTTAGCATTTCTTTTATGCCTTGTCAAAAATAAACCAATCCAAACTAGTCGGTACCTTGTGGATTAATTGATTCATATGAGTACCAAACCTAAAAGCCAATTTTTGCTACCTTCACATATCACAACCATTTACCGATTTGTAGGAGCACTTGATGAGTAAAATGAGAAATTCCCCACCAAGAAACTTTTACCTTCACAAAACATCCTAGATCTCACCTACCTTATCAATGTTAAAATTATTCATCCGGACACCTATGCGTATACCCTTAGGTGTAGTTGGAGCAAAGAAAATGAAGACTTCACAAGCTTTCAAAAAGGAAGAGACTAGCTATTGAAGAAGGAGCACCATCCATCCTTCCTCAACCAAAGCCTAAGGCTATACTTTCACTTACAACCTTCAATAGCAAGCTTGACAAGTTGATGAGGATGATGAAAATGAGACTTTTATTCCTATCTCATCTTTATAGTGATATGGTTGATTTGCAAGAAAAGTTGGGAGTCCTCCTTTGCCATCTTTTAGACTTCACAGAGTTTGAAGACATTCATGAAGAAGAAAGCAATGACGAAGTGGAGGATGGAGATGAGGCTGAAGGTAAAGATTTGGGTAAAGATGAAGAACTTTTTGAAGATGATTCTCTTACTTTCTAGATTAGGGATCTTTTGTACTTTCTTTAAGTTTTCACTTGCAAAAATGTGATCCCACACACCTTTTTTCCAAGTTTATATATACAAAATAGTTATTATTATTATTATTATTATTATTATTATTATTATTATTATTATTATTATTTGTTAATTTTATTGCCTAATTTTTGCCTGGACTAGATTCGTGAGTTTTCAATCCAAACGGACTACTCATTTTTGCTTAGATTGCCCTTTTAGCTTTCAACCTAACAAGCTTGTTCTTCTTTTTCTCTTTTTCCTTGTTGTTTTTATAGATATGGCTATAGAGAAGTTGGGCTTATTGTCGTGCTCTAACTATGTATGCGAGTCGTTATTTTTTGTAGCATCATTTAAACCATTGCTTATAGCCACTAAAAAGGAATGGGAAAAGTGATTATCTCATATCATTGATTTTTACATCCACTGGACTTCTTCTTAGTGAAAAATCATTGCAGTTACTTTGTAGACTTATGGGGACTGCATGAGCATTTCTGCTTTGACCTCAACCATCTTTTATGACCCATCTAAATTTCGTCGTCAGTTTGGATTCATGTAGGATGTAGTGGGTTTTCTTACATCATTTACTAAAGGACCTTTGACATAATGCTTTTTGAATAAAGTTGAAACTACTTGAAGCTTGGCTACATGACCACTAGCAACATATGTAAGATTCATTAAACATTCACAACAACATCAAATGAGCATATGGGAAAAAGAACCTTGTGTATTTCATTTTAGTTTAAAGGAATGTTTGACATGCAAATGTTTCATTCTAGTATTATGCTTAAAGTAAACCATTACATTTAGCATATTATATATTAATTGAATACATGATCATTTCTGTTAATAGTACACATTAAATTATCTAAATGTCTTACTTAATGCCTTTGTCTTGTTAGCTCCTACTTCTTGTCCTTACTTTTTTTACTGTTATCTCATGTTCTATCATTTTTTTGTTGTCATCCCTAGTGGTCAATCGCACTCTTTCAACTTTTCCTTTTTTTTTTTTTATGTTTATTTTATGTCCTAATTTTTATCTAAGTGTCGCTTTTGGCATTTTGACTTAGCAGACTTCTTTCCTTTTTTTTCTATTTTTTCATATGCCTTAATTTTTTCTTAAGTCGCCCTCTTAATTTTTTGACTTAGCGAGCTCATTTACTTTTGCCACTACTTCACATGAAGTATTTAGTCAACCTGTCTAAGTTTATAGGTTTAAAGAATTCATTTCCATCTATGTTGAATAGTTTCACAATACCACCTAAGTAAATTTGCATGACAATATAGGGACCTCAATTTAGTATGAACTTTCCCTGAAAACTTAGACTTGCAGTCGAATTGTCTTTAATACTAAATCACTAACCCTTATCATGCTTGCCTTAAATTTTTTGTTAAAAGTATATGCCATCATAGCTTGGTACATCAAATGTGATAGAAAGCCTTCAACCTTTTCTCATTTAATATAGCTATCTATTCGAATTTCCTTTTCACCAACTAATACGCAGGAATTTCTAACTCAACCAATACCATAGGGACTTTATCTCTACTTCAATCTGCAACATTGCATCCATCCCATACACCAAGGAGTATGGTGTCTTTCTTATCGATGTCTTATCATGGTTTGATATCCCTAAAATGCATAATGCAATTTCTCAGTTTAATCTTTGTAGGTCTCCACCATCTTGGTGAGGATATTCTTGATATTTTTATTAACCTTGATGTCCCATTGGCCTGTGGTCTGTAGGGTGACTGCTTATGGTGGATTACTCCATACTTCTCTAAAACCACCTGGATCATTGCTTGAAATGCATTTTGTTATCATGTGGTGTGTCACACCATAACTACATATGAGATTCATTTCTATGAACTAAGCCATTTATCTTACCCTTGGCTTACTAAAGGATTTAGCTTCTACCCACTTTATAAAGTAATCTATTGCAATAATAATGTACTTATGCCCCCTGGTAGAAGCTTATCTAATTTTCCCTATCATTAATGCCCCAAGTTATGAATGGCCAGGGTGAAGTCAAATTCTATAGTTCCGTTGGTGGCAAGTGATTAAGGTTGTTGTGAATTTGACACTTGTGTTAATTGTGGGACATTTGAATGTAATCTTGCTTCATGGTTGTCCAATAATAACCCATCATTAGAGTTGGACTGACTGGCAAATGTGGCAACCCAACAGGGGGTGGATTGGGTTGTAAACAAAAAAAAAAAAATACAACCACAGACAACTAAAACAATAACTATAAACGCATAAACCAACACAAGGATTTATAGTATTTTGACAACTTGCCTACTCGACTCCCCAAATTTTCACTTAGATCTATTTATTCTATTTTTAGGCTCAAGAAAAAAACCTTCCCTTTTCTAAGCTAAGAAAAAACCTTCCATTTTATAGGCTCAAGGATAACCTTTCCTTTTTTGGGCTCAGGAAGAACCTACCCCCTTGGTATTTTTTTATGCATAATACCAACCTTTACAACCACTAGCAAAGAAAGATCCAAGTAGTGTCTTTACCTCTCAAATCAAGCAGTTAATACATAATTAGCACCTAAGAAAACCAAAACTCTAAAATACTAACAAAAAATAATCTCACTCTACCAAAAATACAAGCAACACCCAAAAAGATATGCACAAATATTTACAAAGTTGTTCACACTTGCTCATAATGTTTTCTAACCTTTTTTTTATGAACTTTATAGTCATCATAAATGTTCCTTATAATTTTTTTATAACCTTTTTAGTCTTCATAAATGCTCCTTATATAACTAAGCTCCAAAACTAGTCGTTAGAATAGTTAATGTTATGTCTAACAACTTTTCTACAAAACTAGTTATTAGAGATGACAATACCTATTGTTCTTCATCAACAGCCATTGAACTTGTAACAGTTACTTCCAATGCCTATTGAATGGCTTTTAATGCCCATTGGCTTTGATTATAATGCCTATTGGAGCAAGAATAATGTTTGTGGTTCACTTATAGAAAGCTTGAGCTTCATGCTGTATTTTTCAAACTTTGCACAGTTGCTTTCCATGTCTATTGAATAATTTTCAATGCCTATTGAAAATTCCTTTAATGCCTATTGAATGGTCCAACTCCTATTTGGAGATGTTCAATGCTCATTGAACTTGCATAACGCCCATTGAATTTGTTCTGGCCCTGTAACATTGATCGAGTCTTGGGGTCACACATTCTTCAAACATTCTCCTGATAGCATTTACAACAATCTCCTTTTCTAACATTCATCAGGTCTGTTCAAATCATCTAAAAACACTAAAGCTCAAACATTAGAACTTCTTTTGTTTTTGTTATAATTTTGTTAGCCTTTAAAACAATAGTTTTGTTATCATTCAAAACACATCATTCAATGTATTATAGTGAGTCCAATGCCTTAGGGTTACATGTTCTCCAAACATTCTCCCTTTAGCGTTCACAACAATCTCCCCCCTTTTTGAATGATGACAAAATCAAGATGCTTTTATATAAAAAAAAATTAAACACATAAATGATACCAAATGTTAAAACACAAAACTATAAATATAATACCAACCAAAATAGATAGTAATCAAAATATCCACACAAGGTTTGATACCAATTCAACATAAGGTTTTATACCAATTATTGGAATATCCATATAAGGCTTGATACCAAGTGTGCTACTTAACAAGCCACATAAGATACCAAATGTTATACCACGTAAGATATCAAATATTGGATGTTAAAAACATTGGTGGTATGAAGTGTTAGGCTATGCACAAAAGTGATACCAAACATAACAATCAAATCATCAAATCAAAGCAACCAAAACTCCTCCCCCCCCCCCCCCCCTCCCCCCCTTTTGTCATCATGTCAAAAAGACATACAAAAATTCTCCCCTTTAAAAAATGTTTTCCCCCTAACAAACATACAAACATTCTCTTCCTAAAATCTAGGCCAAGTTCTTTAAAGACAATAAGGCAAACATGGTGGTTCAAAAAATACATAACAATCATCTAGGCCAAGTTCCTTAAAGAAAATAAGGCAAACATGATGGTTCAAAAAATACAGAATAATAATTTACACCAAGTTCCTTAAAATCTAGACCACTCTTTATCTTTATGCTTCCTTCTAATGAATCTCCTAAATATTCAAACATAAATTTAATTGACATAACTTAGGGTTACATGTTCTCTTTATAAATTAAGGAAAGCAAGAAAGGAAAGATAGTTGCTAAAGATTCCTAAGCTAAAAACATCAAACAAATACATATGATGGTTCATGAAACAACTCCCCCTCAACAAATGCACATTAAATAAAATAACAGGATGGAATGAGATACATTATAATTAATGATACCATCATCTACCAATTGTTGTGTTTTTCCAAAAATATAAGTTCGTTTCAAAGAAACTTCAGCTTCTCTTTAAATTTTTCATCTCCACTCACCATTTGATTCTCCATTTTGAGCATGGGGTGAGAAGCCTCCAAACCTACAAAATTAAACTTTCTTTAGTACCCATTTTGTCTTAGGTGCATTAGGGTTAGCAATATAAGCATGCTCATCTCTCAATCTAGCATAACAGAAATATCCTTTATGACCATAATTTCCACAATAAGAGCATTGCCAAATGTATGCTTTTTTTAGCTCTCATGTAGACATGAAATAGGTGGCTTCTTAAAGGATTGATGCCTAAAAGGTGAAGGAACCTTTGCATTCCTAATATGTTTAGTTCCATAAATAAATGCATGATTTACCTTCGACCTTTAAGAATGAGGGTGACTGCAACTATGATTATAAACATGTAATTTATATAAAGGTGAGGGAACTCTAACTTTAGTAACAGCTCTCACAAATTTTGGCTTACAAAAGGAAGGTTTAGAATGATAAAAGCCTAAGCCATTTCTTTCTTTTAAAGTCTTTTGAGAACTAAAAATAAGATCATGTTTCTCTTTTTTTTTGGTAAAAGAGCCAAATGAATTCGTCAAAGTTGATATCTCTTTCTTGAGACTCTCATTGAGAAGACAACATTTCATAAAATTTCTTTTCTTAGTTCAAAGCCTCATTTTCTTTTTATAAAAGCTCAAACTTTTCTTTAATTATACCAATTTAGTTTTCAATATTTTGTTCCTTTCAAAACTTTTATCAATATCATT
This sequence comes from Omphalea diandra, assembly GCA_949677035.1. Lineage (NCBI taxonomy): Eukaryota > Viridiplantae > Streptophyta > Magnoliopsida > Malpighiales > Euphorbiaceae > Omphalea > Omphalea diandra. Next base: position 10,168 of record CATIWR010583036.1, read on the forward strand.
GTTGGTGACTTAGGGCCTCAATAAGATTTTTAATAGTAAACATGTCTTCTAACTCTTGATCATCCTCATCTAAATCACTATCAAGAGAGTTAGGACATCTTTGTTTTGAAGAGCTCTCCTCCAATGCCATAAGGTAAAGATTGGTTCTTTCTATTATCGTTATCCTTGGCTTTTCTTTATCCTTACTTGCTTCTGATGCACTAGAGTCATCCTAAGTGGCTTTATAGAATTTCATTTTCTTTTTGTCCTTCTCTTAACTCTAGCTTTTAGTCAATTTGCTTTCATATGGCTAAGCCTTCCATATCCATAGCACTTAACCTATTCAAACCTGCCTTTGCCCTTTTTCTTCAACATTCTTCTAAATTTATTTGTCAAAAGGGCTATTGGCTCTTTATCATCATCTGAGCTATGACATTTGGAGGTACCTTTGAGAGCTATTCTAATCTTTTTCTTGTTTGAATCCTCAGATGTGGGTAGAGCTTCTTTATTCAGGTTCATGTGATAATCAATGAGATTTCTTAACAGCTCATCAAGTGGCATGGTCTTTAAGTCCTTTGCATCCTTGAGCAAGGTGACCTTACTAAGCCACTCCTTAGGTAGACACATTAGAACTTTCTTCACAAGTTTCTCTTTGGTGAATGATTTCCCCAAAAGCCTTCATTTCCCTAACAATATCAATGAACCGATCATGCATTATTGAAATTGTTTCATCAAGCTTCATAAGGAAGGTTTCATATTAACAAATGAGAGTCTTCATCTTATTTTCTTTGACCTAATTTGCCCCTTATGAGTGATTTCCAAGGCCTCCCAAATTTCCTTATCAAATGACTTCATGCTTACCTTTTTGTACTCACTTATGCTTAAGGCACAAAAGAGCATGTGGATGGCTTTGTCATTGTTAGCAACTTGCCTTTTTTTCTTTCTCGAACATCTCATTAATGTCCTTTTCTATTTTAGTCCCATCAACAAGTGTTTTTGTTAGAGTGAATGGACCTTTTTCTACAATTCTCCACAACTCAATGGATTCATATCTTAAAAAGCAATACATTATATTATTTAAATAATAGTAGTCTATTCCATTAAAAAAATGAGGTCTCACAACTGATTGCCCTTTTAGTCCATGCTCATATTAGCCTACCATGATCATATCCTACTTCCACTTAAACTTCAAACGAGGTTAGGCTCTAATACTAAATGTTAGCCTCTCAAATCAAGTAGCTAATACATAATTAGTGGTTCAGAAAATCTACTCTCAAAAACAGTAACAAAGACAATCTCACTCTACCTAAAATACAAACAACACCTAAAAGGTTTGCATAAATACTTATAAAGATTTACAAATTTATTCACACTTGTTCATAATATTTTCTAACCTTTATAGACTTTAAAAATGTTTCATATATAACCAAGCTCTGAAACTAGTCATTGGAACAATTGATGTTATGTTTAATAGCTTTTTTGCAAAACTAATCATTAGAGATGACAACACTAGTTATTCTTCATCAACACCCGTTGTGTTTTATCAACACTCATTGAACTTGCAACAGTCACTTCCAATTCATGTTGAATGTCTTTCAATACTTATTGGTTTTGATAATAATGCTTGTCAGGGTAAGAACAATGCTTATTGTTCATTTATAGAAGCCTTGAACTCCGTGCTTCATTTTTCAAACTTTGCATAATTGTTTTCCATGCCCATTGAAAACTCCTTCAATGCCTCTTGAGAAGGGCCAACTCCCATTTTGAGTTCTAGAAGCTTTAGCTCAGGCTTGGACACTTTTCTAACACCTGTTGCAAATATGCAACGCCTGTTGCTAGCTCAAATCAATGTCCATTGTGAAACTTCAATACCCCTGGCAAGGTCCAGCATAGCTCAACTTGGAGTACTTCTCTAATACCTATTACAGATGGACAATACCCATTGTGAGATCCAAAAGACTATGGCAAAAGAGCAATATCCAATCAACATCCATTGTTCATCCTTTAATGATCGTTGATTGGTCTAACGTCCATTGGGAGATATTCAATGCTCGTTGAACTTGCATAAAGCCCATTGATCTTATTTTGGGCCTTTAACATTCATCGAGTCTTGGGATCACATGTTCTCGAAACATTTTACCTATAGCATTTACAATAATCTCATTTTTTAACGTTCATCGAGTCTGTTCAAATCATCCAAAAACACTAAAGTACAAACATTAGAACTGCTCTTAGTTTTATTATAGTTTTGTTATCCTTTAAAATAATAGTTTTATTATCATTCAAAATAAATCATTCAAAGTAAAGGAGTTAGTCCAATGCCTTGGGTTACATGTTCTCCAAACATTGTCCCTTTAGCATTCACAACATTTAGGATCTTCCTTACTATGCAAGGACCGCAAACCCCTGCGTGAACCTCTTCCAGTATTTTGTTTGCTTCTTCTTTTATCAAACATCTCAAGCGAACCCCATCTAGCATATACTTATAAACCATGTCCTTGTAAACTATAAATTGTGATACTAGTCTTCGAATCACATCCCTTTCCTTTCTTTTATCCTATTCAGGGTATTTTCCCTCCTCTAAGTATCTTTAGACGTCATAGTATCACAGACTATTTGTATTATCACCTGCATCACCTCTTTAACAACATAGCATGACATCTCAAATTTGAGTGTGAGCAATGGCTTTATTGACATTTCTTTGATCCATCCCAGACATAAACTAGTGTAGCTAAGGCATCTGCCATCGCATTCTCTTCCTGTAACAAATGGTGAAATATAACCCTTTGGACATGTTGGATTAATCTTTTCAAATGCACTAAGTACATTCCTTTGGCTCTTATTCATCAATTATTTGAGAAATGACCAATAGTAAGTCCTTAAACACTTCAGCTATTCAAACCCTCATATACATTAAAGACTCTAACCAAAATGCATAGGCTTCATACTCAGCCATGCTAGTTATTGGCCCTAGACCAATGCTTATAATGGATATTTTCTTAATAATGCCTTATTTGCTTTTTATTAAACATGTCTTTTATTTACGACTAAATGATAAATTTTATGAATAGTCAATTATACCTAATGTCATTAAGTATGTGACTTGATAGTAAAACCTTTAGGTATGAAGAATTATATTATAAACTGTCCCTAATCGGTCATTATTGTTAGGATAATAATAAAAGAAGACTAGTATGTGTTTGATTGATGACTATGTTTCACTAGTCATTAATATATGATATTAAGTCAAACACATAGATATATGTTTAAGAAACATTGTATTGGACCGACCTACTATGATAACACTACATGGATTAATAGTCATAAGTGATTCTCATAAAATAGTATTAACTTAATCCTCTAACCTGAAAATCACCATCGATTTTAATATGATAAACTTCATGTTTTGATATAGTCCAACATTATCTTTAACCAGATGATCATACAGACTAATATTGGACATGAGGTAAATCATATAAAGGAATATGAGTGATTGAGAAGGAACTTGTCCCTTATATATTTATGAGAAATATATATCTAGGCCCATCGATAAGTGAGACTGAAGGATTGCATGGCCATGCGGTAATGAATTGATAAAGGTTATTAATGTCATTTTGTATCAGTTTACTTAGAGATCGAGAAAGAATTAAACTATATAAGGATGACATGATTTATGCCTCATGCTCAACTAAGATATGTGACAAAAGGATTATAATACTATTTGTGAAATAGGTTAGGTCGGATTATTGACCTTCACATAATTTGGATAGTTATAATGTCTTGTTAAAAGCAATGTATGACATGACCTAAAATATATTTTTGGGCCACTACCAACATTATATGAACCTATAGGGTCGCACACATAGAATAAGCATAAAATGAAATTGAGTTTTTACTATACTATTTATAATTAAGATAATTAGAGATATTATTTAAAATTATAAGATATCTATTTCATTTTAAAGGGTTTAAAATGAAATTTGTATCTCTAAGAAACATAGTTGGCATAAAATATCTTAATGATCAAGATATGTGTGTGTGTGTGTGTGTGTGTGTGTGCATACACATTTTAGGGTTTTTGTATGAAAAAGTGTATTCATGTTTTTCTTTGAAAATGTTTAAGAGGGATAGAGTAAACCCTAGCGCTAACACACCTGTGTTTTAGAGAACAACCTATTCATGTGGATACCTACAGAGGGTGATCATCCTTTGGTTATGCCTTAATCCAACTCCAAGCTCAAGGTTGGGTGTTACTAGTGTAAACCCCCTCTCTACCTTTCAATAAATCAACGATCTTTCAACTTAATTAGTAAGCTTTTTGCATCCTTTCCTTTCTATGCATGGATCCTTGGTAGGATTTTTTGTAGAAAATTTTTGTTTTTCCATTATGTATATTCTATAAAATGCAACAGTGGTATCAGAGCTAGGTTTCGATCCTAGGACTAGTGGGTTATGGGCCCGCCATGCTTTTATTGCATTTGTTTTATGAATCCCAACTGCGGTATCAAAGTCCCAACTGTGGTATCAGAGCCACTTACAAATTCAATTGAATTGAATTTAATGTTGTTCTATGTATAATTGTTACATATGTGAATGTTGATGTAATTGTTTGAAAATCAGTTTCAAAGATTTGATGTAAAATGATTAGGTCAAAAGGCAATTTGATCAAATTGTATGAAAACAAAAGCAATGCATTGAATTCGATTAACTTATTTACTGTTTCGTGTAATTAGTTATTGATATGATTAATACAACATAACAGGATTAGCCATTTAATTTTTCTTCTTAATAATCATTATGGTTTTCTTTAATTATTAAACATATTATAATTTGTTTCAAATAGATTTATTATAGTTATATGGTCAGTAATCATTAAATATGAATAATTTGTTTTTAACATATTAACAAATTTCATAAATCTATTTTACAAATCTATTTTAGTGTTAGATAATGATTAATTGGTTTTGTTATAAATAGATTAATTAATCTAAATGATTAAACTTAATAAAATTTAGGCAACGACTTAAAAAATCGAGTAAAGTAAATAGTTTACCTTTCGAGGGAACTACCCCTTGACCCTAAAGGGATTCTTCATATAGTTGTTTTTGCTCTTACATAATTTGTTTTACATTTTGGATTATGCATGGTACATTTCATGGCCCTTTGGATCAATGTTATTAGCTTTTGATTTCTCTATTTTTCAATGGTTGTAATTTTTAAAATACAGCCTGCATGTTGTTTATTTTGATTATAATCATTTATTTTATTTGTAGTAATAAGATAATATAGATTATCATTTTATAAATTATGACTTGTAATGGAGCCTTCAAGGAATAAGATGGTGACTCTAATGGCATAATATGGTGATCTTCAAGCATAAGGTGGTGACCACTGATGGCAACCCGGGCAAATCCATTAAGATGAAGATTTAGCCCTAGGATTAACCTTTTGAGCTTCATATTTGCTTATGAAGATCAACTTAGATTAAGGGCCATGTTATGGCACATTTATTTTTGTTATTATTATGTTTGGATGTAATGCATATGATGTATGATTTGCAACTTAAAAATGCATAATAGGATAAAATTGGTAAGATCCATCAATAAGATTAGGTCAAGAAAATGGCTGCCATAGTTCAAATGCTTGTTAAGACTTAGATTTCTAAATATAGGTTTTACCAAAGCAAAAGTACATCAAGCCATCTTAGTAAGACAGGATGGATAATGGTGATATCCATAAGTTTGAAATGTTTAGACTTAACTACGTTACAAAAATAGTTTTGAACCTAGGGCATAAGATGGAATAAGCTGAGACATATGATGTCAATATCCCATAGTTATTACAGAGTTACATAAGATGTAATTGGAAAAGTATTACCTACCTAAATAACCAAATTCTAAGTGATAAGCTAAAGCTTACCTAGAATTAGGTGAAATATAGATCTTAGCCCACTAAAATTTTAATTGTTGAAAATTTCTAATTTGAGGTTTAATAATTTGATAAAAGTTAATGGGAGTTTATATTTAATAAAATTCTAAGTGCACTTTATATATATCTTTGTTGTAGATTATGGTTTCAAACAATATCCCTAATTTGTAATTGCAATCGATCCTTGAGAAGGATAAATTAAATGGGACAAACTTACTTAACTGGTATAGAAACTTTAGAATTGTTCTCAAGCAGGAAAGGAAGGAATATGTTCGAGATCAGCCTATCCTCGATGAGCTTGTTATTGGTACTCCTAAAGCCCAAAGGGATGCTTACACTAAGTATCTTAATGACTTGTTTGATGTCACTTGCCTCATGCTTGCCATCATGGAATCAAAGCTTCAAAAGCAACTGATGGAAATGGAGGCTTATACTATGGTCATCTTAAGGACATGTTCCAAAAGAAGGCCCAAATAGAAAGGTTCAATATCATTAAGGCTCTTTCGTGCAAGTTAGTAGTTGGTAGCTTAGTTAATCCTCATCTTCTAAAGATGAAGGCTCATCTTGATCATTTACAAAAACTTGATCTTGCCATTAGCCAAGAGTTAGCTGCTGACATCATTCTCTAGTCCTTGCATGATGCATATGATGCATTCATTATGAACTATAACATGCATAATATAGAGAAAAGTGTTTTTGAATTGCATGGAATGCTTAAAACTGTTGAACTAAACATTAAGAACAACACTAAAGAGTTTTAATGGTCAATAAAGGGAAGCATATGAAGAAGAGAAAGGGAAAGAAAAAGGTTACAAAGGACTTAAAGAAGCCCAAGCCCAACCCTAAGCCTAAACCTCCAACGGAGGGAGCACGCCAGTTTTGTAATGAGTCGGGTCATTAGAAGAGAAAATTAGTGGGAGCACAATAGTTTTCCTTATGCTATATGTTAATGACGTATTAGTCATTGGAAATGATATCCCTACTCTATAAAATGTTGAATTATGGTTAGGGAATTGTTTCTCAATGAAAGACTTAGGTGAAGCTGCCTATATCTTGGGGATCAAGATCTATAAAGATAGATCTAAAAGGCTTATTGGCCTAAGTCAGAGTACATACATTGATAAGGTACTTAATAGGTTTAGTATGCAACACTTTAAGAGAGGATTCTCATCAATGTCTAATGGCATAATTCCTAACAAGACTTAGTGTCCACATACATAAGATGAGTGAGAGCTAATGAGTAAAATCCAATATGTTTCTACTGTTGGATTTATCATGAATGTCATGTTATGTACTCGACCTGATGTCTCATATGCACTGAGTACAACGAGTAGGTACTAATCAGATTTGGGTGAAAGTCACTATATAGTTGTTAATAATATCCTTAAGTACTTGAGAAGAACTAAGGATGCATTCTTAATATATGGAGGATAAGAATGTGAGCTACTTGTAAGTGTTTACACATACATTAGCTTTCAGTTTAACAAGGATGACTTTCGATTACAGTCAGATTATCTATTTTATTTAAATGGAGTTGCAGGGAGTTGGAGAAGTTTAAAGCAAGACACTATGGTTGATTCTACAATATAAGCTAAGTATCTAACCACCTCAAAAGCAACTAAGGAAGCTATTTGGATCAATAAATTTATCACTAAACTAGATGTTATTCCTAGCATTTCCAATCTAGTGGAAGAAGCTAAGATCACATCATTGATCTAAACACATACTCAGACATTCTTATCTCATTCAATAGATCAATGAGAGGGAAGACATGAAGATATGTAGAGTGCCAACCAATGACAACATTGTTAATCGATTCACCAAACCATTATCACAGTCAAAGCATTAGAATCATGCTAGGTCTATTGATATTAAATACATTTTTTGTTGGGCCTAGTGCAAATGGGAGACTACTAGTTATGTGCCCTAGGCCAATGCTTGTAATGGATATTTTCTTAATAATGTCATGGTTACTTTTTATTAAATATCTATTTTATTTACGGCTAAATGATAAATTTCATGAATAGTCAATTATACCGATTGTCATCAAGTATGCGACTTGATAGAAAAACCTATAGATATAAAGAATTATATTCTAAAATGTCCCTAATCTATCTTTATTGTGGGATAATAATAAAAGAATACTAGTATGTATTTGGTTGATGACTATGTTTTATGTCATGAATATGTGATATTAAGTCAAACACATAGATACATATTTAAGAAACATTGTATTGGACCGACCTACTATGAGAACACTACATAATAGTTGTAAGTGATTTTCATGCAATAATATTAACTCAATCGTCTGACCTGAGTATCACCATAGAATCTAATATAATGAACTTTATGTTTTCATATAATCTAACATTATCTTTAACTGAATCATTATACAGACTGATATTGGACATAGAGTAAATCATATAAAGGAATATAAGTGATTAAGAAGGAATTTATCCCTCATATATTTACAAGAAATATATCTCTAGGCCCTCAATAAGTTAGACTAAAGGATTGCATTGCCAGGCAGTAATGAATTGATAAAGGTTATCAATGTCATTTTATATCAGTCTATTTGGAGATTGAGAAAGAATTGAACTATATAAGGATGACATGATCCATGCCTCATGTTCAATTAAGATATAATCTAACAAAAGTATTACAATACTATTCATGAAATAGGTTAGGTCGAATTATTGAACTTCACATAATTTTGATAGTCATAATTTTTGCTAGAGACCACTTATGACTTGTGAGCCAAAATAGATTTTTGGGCCACTGCCAACATTATGTGAACCTACATGGTCACCCCACATAGAATAGGCCTAAAATAAAATTGGGTTTTCACTACTCTTTCTATTTATAATTAAGATAATTAAAGATATTATCTAAAATTATAAGATATTTACTTTTTTTTAAAAGGGTTGAAACAAAATAGAACATTATTTGTATCTTTAAGATTTAGAGTTGGCATAAAATATCTTAATAGTTAAGATATATATATATATATATATATATATATATATATATAGAGATATGAGGAAATCCAATAGGGGGCAAAATTAAGCTGTAAATAAAAACAGAAATAGCTAAAGAAATAGCATAAGCCACACACACAAATCAACACAAAGATTTTATAGTGATTCGACAATGTGCCTACTCTAGTCCCCAAGCTTTCACTTAGGCCTTTTCAATTTCTTTTCTATGCTGAGGAACGACCTTTCCCTTTTCAAGGCTCAACGACAACATTCCCTTTTACTAGATTAAGGATAACCTTTACAATCACTCTCTTTTATAAGGAAGAAGAGAGCCAACCCAACCCCTTAGTATTTTTCTAAGGTTCAATACAAACCTTTACAACCACTAGTAAGGAAAGATCTAAGGTAGTAAATACACTTTTAGTGATCAAGAAAACCTACACTCAAAATAGTAACAAAAGAAATGTCACTCTACCTAAAATAATAAACAAAGCAACACCAAAAGGTTTGCACAAAAAGCTTGCTAACTGTTTATAAGCAGTTCACAAGTGTTCATAAAGTTTCATCAATCAATTTAGTCTTCAGAAAAGCTCTTATATACCAAAACTAAAAAAACTAGTCATTAGAGTACTTAAAGTTAAAAATGATGGCTTTTCTTCAAACTAGCCATTAGAGGTGGCAATGCCCATTGATTTTTAGCAACTCCCATTGAACTTGTAATAAATAGCAATGCCTATTGATAATTCTTCCATGCCCATTGATCTTAACTTCAATGCTCGTTGGTCATGATCAATACCTATTGTGAAGTTTCTAAAAAATATGAACTTAATGCTCTATTTTTCAAACTTTGCACCATTGCTTTCCACTCCTATTGAGGAGCTTGTAATGTCGTTGGAAACTTCTTCAATGCATGTTGAGAAGAGCCAACACCCATTTCGAGTTTTAGAAGCTTTTGCTCAATCTTAGGCATTTTTTCAATGCTTGTTGCAAATATGCAATGCCTATTGCTTGGCAAGATCAATGCCTATTACAAAACCATAATGACCATGGTGAGTTCTAGTGTGCAAAGCTCATCTTGGAGCACTTATCCAAAACCCACTATGAAAGGATAATGCCCATTGCGAAGTCCTTAGTGCATAGCTCATCTAAACATTTGTCCACACCTATTGAGACATTCTCTATGCCCGTCGAAAGTTGTTTAATGCCTATTGGAACTTCTCAATGCCCGTTGGTTATCCCAAACTGCACCACATATACAAAACACTTGGGGTGACATATCCTCCAAGCATTATCAGAACATTCTCCCTTTATAGGATGCAAAAACACTAAAATACAAACATGATAACTTCTATTGGTTTTGTTACAGTTTTGTTATCATTCAAAACACATCATTCAAAGTATATAAGTAATGCCAATGCCTTAGGGTTACATATTCAAACATCTTCTCCCTTGGCACAACATTCTCCCCTTTTTTTAACGATGACAAAACCAAGATGCATTGATACCAAAAATACAAAACTTAAAACACAGAGGATACAATGACGCTTACAAGGCTGGATACCAAATGTACCACATAAGATGCCAAATGTTGAATGTTAAAAAAACATACTAATTGTATATAAACAAATGAGTGATACCAAACAAATACCAATTTAATAATTCAATCATTTAATCAATGCATCCATAAAAAAATCCCCCCCTTTTTGTCATCATGATAAAAAGATATACTAGTCATTCTCCCCCTTGTATCAAAAAGCAAAAAAAAAAAAAAAGATACTCCTTTAAAATAATTTTGATCAACATTCTCAAAGCAAACACTTCAAATACATAACACTTAGTGAAAGAAAACTCCCCATATCTTTATGTTTCTTTCTAACGAATCTCCCATAATATTCAAACAATAATTTAATTAACATACTTAGAGGCACATGTTCTATTCACAGATTGAAGAAGGCAAGAAAGGAATGATAGATAGTAGAGATTCATAATTTAAATTCCCTTCAGCAAAACCATATTAAATAATAAGAAGAGATAGAGATACATGATAGACTATGATTTCCAAAATACAAATACCTTCTTAAATTTTGAAGCTCTAATCACCATTTGATTCTCTATTTTGATCAAAATGTGAGGAGCTTCCAAATTTGCAAAATTAAACTTTCTTTAATATCCATTTTCTTTTAGGTCCTTGTGAGTTAGCACTATTAACATGCTCATCTCTCAACCTAACATAATAAAAGTATGCCTTGTGGCCAAAATTTCCACAATAAAAGTATTGCAAAATAAATGCTCTTCTAAGTTCATTTCCAGAGTAAATGTGAGGTGGCTTCTTAAATGATTGATGCCTAAAATGTGAAGTGTTGGCTCTTGGCACCGAGAAGGGGGGTTGAATTAGTGTATAAAAATTTCTAAAAATCAAGAAATGAGGAGGAAAAATTAAATGATTGAGACAAGCTATTTATAGTGGTTCGGGTATTAACCAACCCTACGTCGACTCCCCAATTCACCAATTGTGTATTCCACTCAATCACTAGTGTTTTTAGAAGCTCACACTCAACTTAGTGTTTAAGATCACACCAAACCTTACAACTTGTGTTTTACAGGCTCACACAAAAACCTTTACAAGTGTTTTCAAGGCTCACACTAAAACCTATCACAAGTGTTTTGCAGGCTCACACAACAACCTTACAATATGGTGTTTAATGCTCACACCCAATAATTAACAATCTTATAAAGAAAATTAAAATAAATGAATAGCAAAGATTGAGAGCTTTTTCTCTTGATAATGAATTTCTTAACCTTTGTCATTTATTAATGTTTAGTGGTGTATTTATACCCAAATTCCACCAAAGAGACTAACAGCTAGTCCATGTGTCAGCTCCCCATTGGTGATTTCCAATTTTCCTTACGAAAGTCAAAAGTTACGGCTTTGTGTCTAATGACTAGTTCACATTTTCCTTACGAAAGTCAAAAGTTGTGACTTTGTGTCTAACGGCTAGTTCACATGGCAGCTTTTCATTAGTACTTCAAGAAAATATATCCATTGTGTTTCTTCAGCCAGTATAAGTCGCGGTTGCGATTTTCATTGTACAGACCGCGATCCTGACCGCGAAACAGCTTGCCAAATTGTGCAACTTTCACTTCTCAAATTGTTATTGCTACCAACATTTAGCCTTTGCGATTTTTGACTTCCAACAGCTTCCTAAGACACTTGTCAAGCTCTAATTATGGACTTCTTTCCCTTTTGAAGCTTTTTGTAATTTGCGATCGCAACTCCGATGCGACACAAACCGCAAATTCGTCTGCCATTTTTGGTTTACTTCATTTTGCTTGTTCACGGCCGAGAATGACTTTGCAATTTAGCATGTTTGATTTTTGGCAAGTCTTCTCAAGAGTCGCAGTCGCGAATCCTTGATTGCGATCGCGAGTCACTTTGGAGTTAGAGAGATTTTCTTCCAAATTAACTTGAAAGACTTATTTTTCTGCAAAATCAACACTTAATAAAAACATTAGTAATGATCAATCTCTTTTATCAAGATCAAAAGAGGTTCTAGACTTAGGATTAACCATCCTAGTCCAACAATCTCCCCCTTTTTGATTTTGACAACCTACATTGATCCAAAATGAAAACTAAATACAGAACATTAAAATTAAATACTACTTATATGATTTTAATGATCATTTTTAGCAAAAGATAAAAATTTTCTAAGTTCCAAAAATCCTAAGTGTCAAATTGACTTACGTTCATCTAAGTTACTCTATGTTGCACCCCTTTAACTTATGCATCTTAGAATAAATTTCACTAATCTCTCTCTCTTTTTACTTATCTCTCCCCATTTATCTTTCTTCCTCTGTATCTCTTAATCTCTACCCTTTTGGCAAAATCGAAAAGGTTAGATAACATAAAAGGAAATATAAAAAAGCATAAGTATTAAAGGAGCAAATAATAAAGATTAAACAAATAGATGCTCAAGACAAATGCTTTGAAAAAGAAATAGATAAAACATGCGGGATCACATTTTTTATTTTCAAAAAGAAGAGAAAAATAAAGTTCAAAGAGAACCTTAATGTCTAAAAAGTTAGAAATTTGTTGTCATCTCCGAAAGAGTCTTCCACTTGCTCTTGGAGACCTCCTTGAGCCTCTTTGCCGACTTCCACACCGTCATCCCCATCTTGTGTGTTATCGAAGTCTAAAAAGTTAGGGAGATGGCAAGGAGGGATGCCAAGTTTCTCCTGAAAATCCACCATATCGCTATGGAGGTGGGAGAGAAACAGGAATCTCCTCTTCATCATCCACATAAGCTTGTTAAGTTTGCTGTTGATGGTGGAGAGTGAAACCTTTGTCTTGGCCAGAGGAGGAGAAGGTGGAGCAGTAGACACATCCTCAAGATGAAGCCTCTTTCGCTTAAAAGCTTGAGAGTTCTCCATCTTCTTAGCCCTGAACGTGCCAAGTTGGTAAGTGTATGTGTCTGGATGGATTGCCTTGGCGTTGATTAGATATGTCAAGTCTAAGAAGTTTTAAGAAGGTAGAAACTTCTTGGTGAGAAGCTTCTCCTTTTCCACATCGAGTGCCCCGACGTATCTATAATTTGCCATGACATGAGATGGAAGCAAAAAATGACTCTTGGGCTTTATGCTCATATGGATTAGCTGATCCACCAGATAACAACCAGTCTGTAGTGGTTGGTTCTTCACTAGGCATAACAGGAATGCCAAGTCTTTCTGTAAGAGCTTTTCATTACCATCATCTCTTACATTAATCGAGAAAGTGATGATTCTGTGAAGAATCCACAGTGGCTGGGACTTGATGTGCTTGGCGAGAGAGGAACGTGGATCGTGCTTCATCTCGATAGAGATTTCTGCCCAAAATTATGAGTAGATCACATCGAGCATCGAAATGATGAATGGTATGTTCTCGCCGATATGAAGACCGAATAGTGCAGAGAGTTGCTTGAACCTAATGTTTAGGCTCACACCAAATCTACAAGGGTTTTCCCAAGGCTCACACTCAACCTAATGTTTTAGGAGTATACCGAAACTTATAAGTGTTTTCCCAAGGTTAACACTCAAACTTATACAAGAGTTATCTAAGGCTCACTTTCAAACTTAAACAAGAGTTTTCTATATAAAGGATCACTCTCAAACTTAAACAAAAGGTGTTTAAAGCTCACACCAAGCTATATACAATGAAATAAAGAATTAAAGTTGTGAGAATTAACTTTGCAAGAGTTTTGGCACAATCAATGGTTATCTTCTTGCATTCAAGTCCATTTGGTGGTGTATTTATAGGCAATAACCACCAATGAAACGCTACAAAAAAACTATGTCTAAATCTCCAAGTTATGCTAGGAATATCTTACATTAAGTGCTTGTCAAGCGAAATTCTCGATCGAGACTAAATTCATTATCTATATTTTTGATGTGTCTAACGGCTAGTCCACGAGGCATAAAACCATTAGTCTTTTCAAAAACTAGTTGTTGGGTTTTTCTAACGGATATGAAAATTTGTGGTCACTATTTTATTTCTTTAGGCACAATGGTCACCATGAAATTGTCTGTCTAACATAGAGATGTTGTTTCACTAATTCGCGATCGCTAATTTCGAAGGCAGATTTTCATACTTTGAGTTTTTTTGCTTCTAATCACACCTATTCAACTTCCAATGAGATTTTATCTCAATATCTACAAAAATAACACTTAAAATTGATATTATAACCTTTCAATCTATATTGTCAAGATCAAAAGAGAGTCTTGACTTAGGTTTGAATAACCTAGTCCAACAATCTCCCCCTTTTTGATTTTGACAATCTAGATTGAATATGCAAATGATAAAGAATCAATTATGCATGGTCGTAAGAGGATGATTGTGAAGTGATTCAAATAATAAGTATGAAATTGCTCCCCCACAATCCATACTCCCCCTTAGTTATTCTAATATGATCATTGTCTTAGCTTATTACAAATGTAGTTCAATTTTATCTTCCCTTTTTGTATATTCCCTCTTTATATATTCAATTAATTATCTCTTCCCCTTTGTCAAGATCAAAAAGAGAGGAATAAGAGCGAATAAGAGAGAGAATGGAGAATATGAAAGGGAATGTCCATAAACTTGTCAATTGTATAGACACAAATTAGAATAGCAAGCATAAGTAATTTTCCACAATTGATCACAATATGCCATATAGGAAGATAAATGGATGAAACATGAATTGCATGGAAATTTTATATATAAAAACATAAATGCAAAATAATTCAAACATTTAAAAATGCTTGAACATACAAACTAGAGCAAGAAATTTAAGAATTTTCATATATGACCCTAGTAGTATATGATTTTTTATGATTGATTTATAAATTTGAAATATAGAAAACTTCAAATTCACAATGAATTATTTCAACTTATCACACAATCAATAACATAAAACATATCAAAATATAGATACATTAAGTAATAAAATGCATAAAAATCTTCCAAAACATATGCACAAATATATCAAGTTAATAACATAAGGAATAAGGGATACATTATAAGTTTAGTATCAATGGCTTGATACCAAATAACCATTTGAAACTTTATCCCTTCTTCATTAGCAATCTCTATACACCTTTAAATTTTCCATGATGAGAATTTGGTGAAGAGTCCCCCCATACACTTTGCTTTGGTACCTAAACATACTTAGGTCTTTGGAGGTTAGTCTTGGAAGGGTCCTCCAATTTGAGGTGTGCATTCTTAATGTGGCAAAATACATTAATGTGCTCATATCTCATACAATAATGACATTGGAGCTTAGACTTATGAGTCTTTCTCCTATGCACAACCTTACTTAAGTGGTAAAAATGTATGAAAGTGCATGAGTGATTAGAAGTAGAAGATAATTTTTTATATTTGTATGGTTGAGCATGCTTCTTATTATAAATGTAAGCATAATTTTCTCTTTGACCCTTGGCTCTTGAGCCTTGGGGGGCCTTTCCTTTACCCTTAGGCATATGTGACTTAGTGCTATGAGCACCTCTCTTCCCCATGACCTAAATACTTAAAGTTTGAGGTGTTGATGCTCTAATGAATGTAGTGAGTGAATAAGTAGATGAAGAGGTTCCATTAAAGCCTAGACCATGTCTAACTAAAAGAGGCCTTTAAGATACAATAAGTTTATCCAAAGCTTCCTTCCCCTTGTAAAATTTAGAGATAAAGGTTTTAAGTTCTATAACTTCACCCTTTAAAGAATTATTTTCCTTTCTCATAGAGTTAAGAGAGGATAAAGACTTAGAAAGACTCTCTAAGATCTTTTTGAGTTCCTAATTAAAAGTCTTCAACTCACTTACAAGTTCATTTAAGGATTTAAATTCATCTTCTAGTTTATAACATTTTTTTTTTAAAGTTTTCATTCATGATTTATATTTATCACATCTCAAAGTAAGAGCTTCAAGAAGCTCATCATCTACATCACCAAATGCATCATAATCATCATAAAAGTATAGAAAAGTACTTACCTCTTTAGAGGAGTCCTCTTAAGCCATGAAGTAAAAGTTTGCCACTTCATATTCTTTTTCTTCATCACTTGAATCATCATCCTATGCAACCTTAAAGCTTTTTTTATTTTCATTGTGATGATAGGAAGATGACTTTCTTTAGATTCTTCTTTCTTTTCTCATTTGCATCAACTCCTTGGTCCTTCTTAATATTTTGGCAAGCTCTTTTTCTTCTTTGTCACTTTCATTTGAGTCACTTGAGCTTGAATAATCTTTTTAAGTTTTGAAGGTTGGATCTTTCTTCTCTTTGTTTTTTTATCCTCTTAGCTTTTTCATCTCTCCATCCTTCTTGAGAGCCATCTTATAGTGAAAAGCTTATTAATTAAGGTGTCAGTTGGCACTTTCCTAATCTCCAAATTGGACTCTTGAATGTTGCATACACTTGCACCAAATTTATTCAATGGAAGAGATTTGAGGATTTTAGTATTTACCTTATAGTTGGTAAGAATCCTTCCAAATTTTTTCATGTTTGTGACAACATATAAGAGTCTATTTATCATTTCAGTGATGCTTTTATGGTTTTTCATCATGAAGAGCTCTCACTCTATCACATACATCTCCAACCTACTTCATTTCACAAGAGTTGTGCCCTCATGATAGTTTTCTAATGCTTTCCATATAACATGTGCAGTTTGGCAATATTAGACTACTCTAATTTCTTCTCTTGACATAGAGCTTGGGAAAAGAGCCATTGCTCTCTTATTCTTCCCATTTGCCTTCCTTTCTGTTTCACTCCATTCTTCTCTTATAATTGCCACCTCTACTCCTTTAACCATCTTTATTAAAGGCTTCCACTCTTCAAGTATATAATCCCATAAGTTGATGAAATTGCTATCAAAATATATCTCCATTTTATGCTTCCAAATAGCATACACATTGCCATCAAAGTGGGGACTAAGGTGAGAGTGGACTTTTTCTTATGTTATTTATCTTTTCTCATGTAATTAAAGCTTGAATTGAGACTTAGCTTCGATACCAATTGTTGGCCTTAGTGCACTAAGAAGGGAAGGTTGAATTGGTGTCAAATTTGAACTTTAAAGGAAGCACACACAATTAAAAGATTAGAGAAAGAGTAGGAGAAGAATGAACACAAGAGTTTTATAGTGGTTCGGGTATTAACCAACCCTACATCCACTCCCCAATTCACCAATTAGGTGTTTCACTCAATCACTGGTGTTTTATGAGCTCACATTCAACTTAGTATTTAGGCTCACACTAAACCTTACAAGTGTTTTCCCAAGGTTAACACTCAAACCTATACAAAAGTTTTGTAAGACTCACTCTTAAACCTAAATAAGAGTTTTCTATATAAGGGATCACTATCAAACCCAAACAAAAGGTGTTTAAAGCTCACACCAAACTATGTATAAAGAAAAAAAGAATTAAAGTTATGAGAATTAACTTTGCAAGAGTTTTGACACAATTAATGGTTACCCTATTGCATTTAAGTCCATTTAGTGGTGCACTTACAAACAACATGCTATAAAGAAACTATGTCTAAATCTCTAGGTTGTGCTAGTCATATCTTGCATTAAGTGCTTGTCGGATGAAATTCAAGGTCAAGACTGAATTCGTAGTCATTATTTTTGAACTATATTTAACGGCTATTTCACGGGGCATAAAACCATGAGTCATTTCTAAAATTAGCTGTTGGATCTTTCTAACGAATCTCAAAATTTGTGGTCACTACTTAAATTTGCAATTGTTGTTTTCTTTCTTTAGATGCAATGGCCATCGTGAAATCATCTGTCTAACATATAAGTGTTGTTTCACTAATTCACGGTCGCTATTGAAACTAGTAGTCGCTAATTTCGAAGGCAGATTTTCATACTTTGAGTTTTTTGCTTCTAATCACTCCTATTCAACTTCCAATGAGATTCTACCTTAATATCTATAAAAACAACACTTAAAATTGATATTAGAAACCTTCAATCTATATTGTCAAGATCAAAAGAAAGTTTTGACATATGTTTGAATAACCTAGTCCAACAAACTATATTTGACATAAGTTTCTTTTTCATATGATAATCATACCTGATCAATGATGAGGGTGTCCAGGCGAGCACTCCTGTTGGCTATGAAAGTCTCTGTATATGGTGCTACACTATACCTGATGAAGCGAAGATAACTCTCCTCCATCAGCCACAAGGTTGTTTCCCCATAGCGAGCCTAACTCAAAAGACTATGCTTATCAATAAGCATAACTTCAATTGAAGATAACAAGAAAAGATAAAAATAAAGACATATATAAGCATTAAAAAAACTCACAATGAGTATCCGTCAAGCATAACACATATACCCTTTGCCCTCAAAACACTAATTTATATATCGACATAAGTACACTAACATTGCAAATCCCCAATCATACTAGTTTAAAAGCCCTAGTCCTTCGACACCGGCATGAGGCAAAACTCATCTATGCCAAAGCCACTTGAGAATAGGACCCCTGATAAAGTATACAACATAAAGTAATGCACATGCTAATCTAATATTTTCTGAAAGCACTCATTAGTAACTAGAGGAGCAACAGCCTACATGCAGGAGTGCATGACAGTTCAGATCCCCTTGACTTATGGAACACACACGGGAGCTGAAGAATGTAATCCCTTTAGAACATGGGCTCATACATGTTTGAGTCTATCGAAAGAGGGATGCTAGAGAAAAGGAGTCTAGTCAAATAAATGAAGTCCCCAAGTGTAATTATCAACTGTTGAGTCTAGCTAAGTAAGTGAAGTCTCCAAGCATAATTGTCAGCTCCCCGATCAAAGGTAGATGGAAGGTATGGGTGGTGTCCATCCACCGCTAAGCCAGTGCGTGCATCATCACAAAGTCGATTCCCAGAGCTTCTCTTAGTAGTATTCAAAGAGGACAAAGAAGCCTAATCCCTTCTAAGCAAGCCACAACACAAAGGTGGAGCTCCTAGAACCATGTCCCAATAGGACCCATCACGTTGCCTCCCTTTTGATAAGGGGTAATACCCTAAAAGGGTAAAAGAAGAAAAACCATGGATAAGTATTAGAAAAGGCAAATTAAAAGGAGAAAGGAAAACAAAATATAATAATACAATAATAAATATTTTTGTGCATGCATCGAGGGGTAAAAGTTAGAAAGACAAAGAGACTAAAACGATAACACGTGGTAAGTAAGAATTTAATTATTTTTAAATAAGCCAATGTCATGTGTTTTATGATGTGCAGGTGACCGTGAAGATTGCAAAGAATCCAAGAAGCAAGAAGTAAATAGCCATGGTCATGGACAACTATTTGCAAAATTTCAAGGAGAAATTATAAAAGTTAATTTTTCAGTGAAATTTAAGTCCAATCCATTAATTACAAGTAAAATATCGCAAGCCAGCATGGCTCAACTAGGAATCAACTGAGATAGATCCATAATAAATAAAGATATAAATAAATAAATAAATAATTTATTCCAAGTATACATCCTAATCCTTCACAAATGATTCATAAACTAACCCCCATTATTTTCATGCTGGTTATAAAGATGAAATGTGAATACACATAAATAGAGATGATAAATTAGACAATTATATAGGAAATAAATCTAGTTGGAAATAAAAAGTAAGTGTCCTAAAAGTTATCTCTAAATATTCTAAAAGCTAACCTAATGTTCGTAGGCAAAAAGGAAATTCTGGGACAATGCCTAGAATTTACAATATTGAGTAGAGGAATAATAACAAGAGGAAAATGAGAAAGAACGCTAACCACTCTTGAGGTAGCTCCTACGAGGTGACGACACAAATTGTAGATCATCAGTGTGTTGCTGCGTGGGGGGAAAATTGCCAAGAATCATCTTTATGGTTACGTTCGCTAGTGGGCTCACCCTCTCAAAACCCCATTGAGATCACAGCTACTCCTGAGCATCTCGTGTAACAACATCCTTATCAAAAAACTCCTCCCACAAATCAAACATGTCATCATCATGGTATCTAGCCATGGCATCATCTCCGAAAGCATAAAGAAACCTAAAAATCTAAGTCCAAAGAGCTTTTGGGAGTGAGAAAGAGGGAGAGAAGAGAATAGGATAAATGGTCTATCATTATCAAAAAGGGGTTAATATAATGGAGTTGGTCCGTATAGCTAGTACGGTATGTACAGACCAAGCTCCACATCATGGTGATAAGTTTCGTCAAGTGATTTATAGAAACCATCTCATGGTTGTACAAACCATTAATGGATGTCAATCAAATTAGGCTTTTCAAGCGCAATTTCATAAATTTCCCCATTCAAACCTAATTTTCCAAATTGCCCTTTTCAAATCCAATTTTCTAAATTTCCCGTTTCAAGCCCAATTTTTTGAAAATGGCCCACTGAGGCCTAAAAGGTCAATGCAACCATCCAACTTACCAAATAGATTGACCAAAACACCATTAATCTTATCAAAACCTCAAAATACTATATTGGCCCTTTAACATGCCAATCAAATTATCAAATACCCTCCAACTATAAGTTTGACTTTCATGAATCCTTAAGTACACATTTGGGAAGAGATTCGCCACCACATCTAAACCTAAAAGAGCAATTTTTACAACATATGGGCACAAATCCACTAACTTAAGGCAAAAATGAACCCCCCCAAGATAGCCAGAAAGACACCAAGGCACCTTTGACATTACAAAAGGGCAAAAAAGACATGAGACGAACCCTAAGGGGCATCCTTGAGCCATAACCACCAACTATAAGGGTTGAAACACTTATAAAATATTCAAGAATATTAGTAACTATAAGAAGACAACTATAAGCCTAAAAGATATAAAAACACCTAATACCTATTGAACCTTATAGATTTTAAGCTATTGTTTTGATTGTTACAAATAAGACTTAGGACTAATATTTGCCCAAGATTATTTGTCTTAAAACTTATAGGTACATCAATTCCTTGAATGGTAATGATTAGAGAAGAATTTGCTCTTAGATTATTTAGGTTAAAGGTTGAAAAACTTTAAGTATTAAAATTAGAGTCAAAGCAAACTCAATTGAACAACCCAATGGATGTTACCCAGTTTTAACAAGCATTGAGGACTGCACAACGGGTGCTACTTCTATCGCAACATGTGTTAGACAAGTGTTCTAGTGAGAGTTATGTTCTATGGACATTACCATAAGCATTATAAGTGTTAGGCAAGAACCTCACAACTGGCATTGTGATTTCACAATAGAAGTTGAACTATACCTCGCAACCGATATTGAAAGAATGCTTTAGTGTGAGCCACACCTTTTGGACCTCCAAATGGGGTACATTAAAATTATCAACAGGCATTGAAATGTTTTCAAATGGCATTGTGAAATTTCTAATAGGCATTAAATCAGTTATGTAGATTTTGAAAAGTAGAGCAAAAGGATCACATGTTTTGGAAACCAACAACAAGCATCGAGCAAACTTCTATGGTAATCGTGGTTTGAATCAATGACCATTCCTTATATCCAATGACTATTGAAGAAAATGTGAAACAAACATTTGAAAAAGTCAAAGAGGAGCATTGAGCCAACTACTCTCAAGTAACTAGTTCCAACGGGTATTTCGATAGAACCAAAGACTGTTGAAATTAAATATTGTCTAACAACCCCCATTTGCTTAAAATCAACAGCAGTTGTTAACTTGGAAATGAACATCGAATTTCTTCAATAAATGTTATTTACTTATATCTATAATGTGAAGTGATAACTCTTCTCTAACGACTAGTTCCTTATTCAACCTAGAAAAAGGAATCGCTATCAATAGAAACTAATAAAGAACTATTCAATTAAGTGAATAATCCATTTTGAAATCAATTTTTAACCACAAAGGCTATTGCATTATGAATAAAGAGTGATTTAGCATCTGAAAAGGACATTCATTGATCAAGCTTGAGAGTTAACTAAAAGAGCTATCTTTA
Organism: Omphalea diandra; assembly: GCA_949677035.1. Lineage (NCBI taxonomy): Eukaryota > Viridiplantae > Streptophyta > Magnoliopsida > Malpighiales > Euphorbiaceae > Omphalea > Omphalea diandra. The sequence continues at coordinate 32,476 of CATIWR010583036.1, forward strand.
AAATAGAATTTGAGAGACAAACCTCTTAAGAACCTTTATTGCTTGATCACTCACATCAAATATATATTATGAAAGAACTTTGGGTATCTAGTTTAGCTTGAGCAAGAGTTCTTTTTCACCTAAAAGTGTAATAATCTTTTGCTTTGTAACTTTGAGTTGAGAGACCATTTAAGAGTATCTTTTATAAAAGGTTTAAGGTAATACCTATAAACTACTTTGGGTTAAGGTTAAGTAGTACCTGCAAAATACTTGCAAGATGTTGATAGTTCCTAAGAATTTATCACTTGTAAAGGCTTAGTAAGTGTCTGAATAACTTACTTGTGTAAAGGTTATTGATAAGACCTTATGCTATCAAAATAGTGAAGGCTCTAGTTGAAGACTATAGGAGAGGATGTAGGCAAGTTGTGTTAAACTTCTATAAATCTTTTGTGTTGATTCTTCATCCATTTCTACATTTAGTTTAAATTTAACCCATTCAACCATCCCTTTCTAAGGCACTAAGAGACAATAATTAGTATTAGAGCAAGTCTCTTAATCAAAGCTTAAATGCATAAAGTAAAAATTGTGGCAAGTTATGAGGAATTACAATATATCCATAAGCCCCATTCTTTAAAGGATATGACTATGGTTACTGGAGGAATCGTATGGAGATCTTGCTTAGTAATGAAACCATTGACCTATAGGATATTGTTAAGGAAGGAAGAGAAGTTCCAACAAAGCTAGTTGGAGATGTTCCTATACCAAAGCCAAAGAATGAGTGGATTGCTAAAGAAAAGGAGGCAAACCTAAAGAATAGAAGAGCAATACATTTTCTTTTATGTGCAATCCATGAATCTCAATATGTTAAGCTATAAATGTGCACATCAACTAAAGAAATATGGGACATATTACAGACTCGACATGAATTAATTGTTGAAGTAAAAAAGAAAAAGATATAAATGCATACATACATTTGTACACCAACCTAGTGAAACTATTACTGAGATGTATAGCAGATTCATGGACATTATGGCCACTTTCAAGTCTTTGGGAAAGTCATATACAAATAAGGACATGGTAGCAAAAAATCTAAGAACACTTCCTAAAGATAAATGGGAAGCTAAGGAGACAACTATAGAGGAAGCCAACAAACTAGAAGTCCTATCACTTAATGAGCTTATGGAAAAGTTATTGGCCCATGAGATCACTCTTGAAAAGCTTGTTAAAAACATAGTGATGAAAAATAAAGACTTGGCATTCAAAGCCAAAGAGGTACATTTTGAAACTCATTCTACTTCTTATTTACTAACTTCTTTCTCCTCTAGTGATGATAAAGATAGTAGTGAAGATAAGTATCTTGCCTCAATCATCAACCAAATAAGAAATTCCTTTCAAACAAAAAGGTAAAAAGGTAAGAAATTATAAAAAGAAAGGCACCATAAGTCAACTCACCTGCTATAGATGTAATTAAAAAGGAAATATAAAATCAAACTGTCCTAAGATTAAGAAAAGTAAGCTCCCTTCTAGAAAGTACACCTCAAATAAGGGAAAGGAAGTGTAGAAAGCCACTTGGGATGACACTACTAATTTTGACCCTGATAAAGATGAAATAAGAAAAGAGCTAGCTAACCTTGATCTCACGACAACTGAGTAGTAGTTAAATGAATCCTTAAATGAACACATATGCAGTAGTGATAATGATAGTGATGGTGACAAAGAGGTAAATCGTTTTTACACTTACTCTAGAGATAAGTTATACTTTATAAGTACCAAACTCATAATGAGTGTTGAGACTCTCAAGCCCAATACCTCTTCACTTCAAACGGAGAATAAATCCTTGAAAGAATGTGTTAAGTGTAACATCCCTATCCCTATTCAATGGCATTATCACATGAATATATTCATTACACAAATGATATGAAATCACATATGAGCATATGCACTGTATCAAATGATATGAAATCTCACATGAACATATGCACAAGATAAATAATTATTTAGACATGTGAATT
>CATIWR010583037.1:0-12834 GCA_949677035.1 Omphalea diandra
TGAAAACACCATTGACTTAGTAAAATACCCAATTGAGTGATTGGGGAGTGGACGTAGGGATTGTTTTGCCCGAACCACTATAAAATCTTTGTGTCCTTACTATTCTTTCTTATTCTCTTCATCTTTATTTTAAATTTTTATACACCAATTCAACCCCCCCCCCCCCTTCCTTCTTGGTTCCTAGGGACAACACTAATCTATTGCACTTGCATAGTCAAATGTTGTACTTGTAATGTATCCTGATGATATTTGATTATTGGCTGTGATATAAAAATATGATTATTGTTTTTATTCATTGAGTCGCGACTTACCAAATCGTAATTATATTTTTCAGATACCAAAGAATATGGATTGGACACTTTGGTGCTTAGAGTTTTGTATTGAGACACATGGACCATAGGTTGTCAGCTGAATTTCAACTCTCGGTCTCCTTGTGTCACGTACATACATTTAGATAGAAACTAGTTATGGTCACTAGTCTTGACATTAGTTAACATATATGTACATTAAATACATGTTTCATTGTGTGTGTATGATGAATAAAACCTTTATGCATATGTATTTTCGGACATGAATGCTATGAGTTTTGTAAATGAAAATGGTCATTACACCATATGACGTGAGAGTATTTTTAGGAAGTGGTGCGAATCCAGATAAGCATAACTTGAAATGCAAGGGCTATAACTTGTATGAAATGAATGATATGTTATGCATGCATAATAGGATTAGTAAGTCCCCCATGTAAATGATAAGTAAAGGATTTGATTAGTAAGGCAACTCCTCTAAGAGTGCATAATTTGAAACTGATAAAAGACCAACTAGGTTACCTGTTTTAGGAACTCTTTATATGAATTGTTACTTTGCCCAAGAAAGTCTAGAAATGAAGTTGCCAATCAAAAGATTAAAACTCTAAGGAAAACCCCCAATCTTGAAGATGCCACACAGTTTGATCACTCATTTGATAAGTCTAATTTTGTATTATACCAAAAAAATAAGAAAGCAAAGTATAAACTTGTCAAAAATTAATAATATTTATTAAAAATTAATTTTTGTTTTGAAATACAAGGCTATGGCTTATATACAGAATTACAAAGAGAGTTTTCCTACATGTGAATGGTCTTATATTCTTAAACATATATTCTTAAACAAAGTCATATCTAAGTAGAAACATATTTTAGACAAGATACTACCTAAAAAGGAAGAAAAAATAACTCAAAATGGCTAACAGAAAAGAAGAATATTGAATTGCAATCGAGACGCATGGTTGTGCTTTGTGATGCATAGTTGTGTGCATGGTTATGCATTTACATGATCCTAAGTAGCTCGTTACTCATCATCGATGCAAATTGTGTGCATCGTTATGTAGTTGCCTTCTATCCAATGTTGTCACCTCGAAACATGGTTATGCGCATGGTTGTGCTTCCTAAGAGCATGGTTGTACTAATGGTCATGCACCTTGTTTCTTCCTTTAAACAAGTATCTTTTGACTTTTTGTTTTCTTTTTTAGGTTCCTCTGATGTAATTAAGGTACAAAGGACTTGATTTTGATTTGATGAAGATCCTTTAATTTCCTATCGCATCTCCATGATCAATCTTTATAAGGCTTCTTTCATTCTTTTAGTTTTTGCCTTAGTCATTAGACCTTCAATCCCTTGTAATGGATCTTAGGAAGTCTTGCTTACAACTTGATCTCCATTATTCGCTCCCTCTTTGAAAGGATTCATACTCGAATCATCTACACTAAATAAAGGTAAATTAACAACATTAAAAGTGACACTAACATTACCATAGTTGCTTAGCAAATCAAGCTTGTAGGTATTATCATTATTCGTTTCAATGGTCCATCTCCTTTTGGTTGCAATTTGGATTTTCTTTGTATGGAAAATGACTTCTTACACGTATACACCTAAACACAATCTCTGGGTTTAAAGACAGCCTTCATTTTCCCCTTGTTAGCTTTTTTGACATATTGTTCATTCTTTCCATCAATGTCTACATGAACCTTGGCATATAAATCCTTCACAAAAGCTACCTTTTACTTACCATCAAGATTAGTACACTCATTAGTAGGTAAAGGTAAAATATTCAAAGGATTTAAAGGATTGAAGCTATAAACAACTTCAAAATGATAAAAAATAGTAGAATGAACAACCTAATTGAATGCAAACTCAATCTATGGCAAACATTGCTCCTAATATTTTAAGTTATTTTGAATGATAATGAGCAACACAGTAGTGAGTGTCCCATTAACTACTTCAATTGGTCCATCCATTTAGTTCCCAACTTACTCCATAAAGGTACCAAAGGAACTTGACATCTCTATCACTAATAATGGTCTTAGGCATGCCATGCAAATGAACTACCTCTTTAAAGAATAAATTAGCAATATATCTTGCATCATTGGTTTTAGCATATGTAATAAAATGAGCCATTTTGCTAAACCTATCAACAAAAACAAATATGCTATCATTGCCACTTTGAGACCTTAGGAACCCTATGACAAAATTCATTGAAATATAAATCCAAGGTTCGGTAGGCATAGGTAAAGGGGTATATAAACCATGTGGTCTAACCTTAAACTTTGCTTACCTATATGTAATGCACTTATCACAAAAAGATTGCATATTATACTTCATATTAAGCCAATAAAAGTGCTCATACAATATGTCTAAAGTTATTTGCGTACTAAAGTGCCTCATGAAACTAATCTATGAGTTTCCCTAACTAGCAATTCATGAATATAATAAACAAGCACATAATTTGTCTTTCTTAAATAAGAATCCCTTACATTGATAAAAATCTCCAAATGCACTTTTAGCTGATGCATCTTATACTTGGCTAAAATCAACATCATTCATATACAAGTCTTTAAGAAATCAAAACCAAGTAATTTAGTTTGCAAATAAGTAAGTAATGTATACCTCTTAGGCAATGTATCATTTATAACATTTTCTTTCCCATGTTTGTATTTGATTACATAAGGAAATGCTTTAATGAACTCTAACCATTTTTGTTTGTCCTTTATTAAGCTTACCTTTAGATTTCAAGAACTTTAGGCTCTCATGATCGGATGAATGATGAATTCCCTTGGCCATAAAAAATGCTACCATGTTTGATGAGTTCTTACCAATGTGTAGAGATCTTTGCCATAAGTGGGATAGTTCAATGCCACCCCTCTAAGCTTTTCACTAAAATATGCACTTGGTATAGAATCTTGCATTAAAAAAGCCTTTATTCCAACCCTAGATGCATTATAATCTACTTCAAAAGCCTTGCCAAAGTTAGGCAAACACAATAATAGTGCATTAGTCAAATTTTCCTTCAAAGTATTAAACCTCTTTCATGCAGTATTAAAGCTCTTTCATGCACTTTATCCCACTTCAAAATAATATTCTTATTAACAAGTTCATTTAAAGGTTAAGTAATGGTATTAAAATCTTTAATAAACCTTCGATAGAAAATCACTAACCATGAAAACTTCTTACCTCATTTGCATTCGTAGGAGTATGCCATTCTCTTACCGCCTTTACCTTTTATTCATCATCACTAACACCTTGCAAACTAAGAACAAATCCAATAAGCATAATTGATTCCATGCAAAATTTGTACTTCTTAAAATTAGCATACAATTGATGCTCTATCAACACACTAAACACATCATACAAATGTTTCACATGCACTGTAAGTCAAAATGTCATCAAAGTAAACTATAATAAATTTTCCTATGAAAGCTTACAAAATATGATTCATTAACCTCCTGAATGTACTTGGTGCATTAGTTAAACCAAATGGCATTGCTAACCATTTATACAATCCATATTTTTTTTAATGCAGTTTTTTACTCATTTCCCTCTTTCATGTGAATTTGATAATAGCCACCTTTCAAATCAATTTTAGAAAACAAATATGTACAATGCAACTTGTCAAGTATATCATCTAACTTAGGGATAAGATTCCTATACTTTACCATTATCTTGTTCATGGCTTGACAATCCACACACATATGTTGTGTTCCATCTTTCTTCGGTACTATTATGATGGGCACCAAACATGGAATAAGACTTTCCCTCATGAATCCCTTTTACACTAACTCATCTACTTACCTTTACATCTCCTTAGTTTCTTTGAGTTTAACTCTATAAGCCGATCAATTTAGTATTGTAGATTTAGGTATGAAGTATATTTGGTGCTCATTATCTCTTAAGGGAGGTAACCCTTGGGGAGTCTCTTCAGAAAAAAGATCCTTGAAATCCTACAATAATGACATCACAAGACTAGGCAAAAATGGATTATAAGGTTGTTAGAAGAAAGGTAAATATCTTTGTACATGAGTATAAGAATTTGTTGCTTAGTAATCAAAATACTCTTAACCTTACATTTTAGTGCAATCAAAATTTTTTTCTCACTCTTCTCTTTTCTTTTTTTTTTTTTTTATATTTTTCATTTCAATCTTTCTTTCTTCCTTACTTTCATTTTTTTTCTTTCTCTTGCATTATTCTTTATTTTCCTCTTCCTCTTATATTTGCTTTTCTCTCATTTTACACTATTTTTCTATTCTCAATTAATCCTCATAAGCTTGCAATGGTTTGAGATGAGTTTGTACATAACATTGATTATTAAGTATAAAAGAATAACAATTTTTGTACTCATCATGCATAACCCTCCTATCAAATTACTATGGCTGACCAAGCAAAATATGACCTGCATGCATTAGTGCAACATCATATAATATTTAATCCATATATTTGCCAATGGAAAAAGACATTAACACTTGCTTGTTAAGCCACACTTTCCAATAGTCATTAAACTAAATGAGTTTGTATGGTTTAAGGTGCTATATGGTATGTAAGTCTAGCTTTTCTACCAAAAATGTGCTAGCAATGTTGGTGCCATTACCCCCCATCAATAACCAAAGTACATACCTTGTCTTTCATATGGCCTCTAGTGCATAAAATTTGCTTATGTTGCTCCTCATCATCATCCTTAGATTGTGCACTCAATGCTCTCATTATTACAAACATTTCACTATAAACATGTCATTCAATCTCCACATTTGAATAATCTTCCAATTGTGGCATTTGATCATCCCTTAGGCTAACACTCTCAATAACACGATTGTCCAATAGGATCATGGTGCTCTTATTTAGGCATTGAGAAGCAATATGCTCAAATCCTTGGCACCTAAAACACTTCACATCATGTGATTTAGAAGGAGTTTTGGTTTGAATTTTACCTTTTGGAGTAGTAATATAATTGTTTGCCTTTGTCCCCTCTTTATGTTTTGTGATGGCCTTGTTATCCTTCCAATTAGCCCTTCAAGAAGAGCTTGATTTGGTTCCTTTAAATTTGATTAGCTTTTTCATCTTAATGGCTTTATGTAAGAGTTCCTCCATCTCCATATAATGTTGCAACTCAATGATATTGACAGTCTTATTGTTCAAGCATCAAATGAATATTGCCATGGTAGCCTCATGGCCCTCCTTCATATTAGCCCTTATCATGGCTATCAACATCTCCTTATAGTAGTCCTTCACACTTTTGGAACCTTATGCCAAACTTTGCAATTTTTAATATAAATCAACATAGTAATGGCTAGAGACAAACCTTTTATGTAAAGTAAATTTCATGTCTTCCCATGTTCGGGTATATCTCTCTCCATGACTTCACCTACTAATCACAAATTGATCCCATCATATGCTTGTATAATTGATGGACTCTACAGTTGTGAACTTTACCTTCTTCTCCTTGGAGTACTCATGACAATCAAACACATGCTCAACCTTTCGTCCCATTCTAGACAAAATGCTACCTAGGTTGCTATCTCTTTTGGAAGTAGCTTTCTTGCGTTTATTGGATATTGATTCCTCCTAAATTGAATTATCTTCTTCCTTCTTTTCAATTATACATCGTCTAGAGGATTTGAAATTTGATGCAGATTGTATACCATCCAACCTCACATTAAGTTTTTGAAATAAATCCGTAGTAGCCTTCAAGAACAATTTCATGTCATAATCTTATAATTATTTTCTAATACTCATGTTTTTAACTTGCAAAAATTTGTTAGTAATAAAAGAAAGTTATTCCTTACACACATCCTTACGTGTTTGTACTCGAATAGATGATGATCATTCATGTTTCACACAATTATTGGCTTTTACTCTCTAATGATCTTGCCACTCTTACCTTTTACCTCCCAATCTAGTGTTCATTTTGTTCTTAAAATAATCAAAATCAATAAATCTCAAGAGTAATCAACGATTATGACAACCTTAAAGATTAAGACTTTTAAAGATTTAGTTAAGGAAAAATGAAAATGTAATGAAATTTGATTAATAGAACCAAGAAAATAAGAAAGCTAAAAAAAATGCAATGGACGTATGAAAGAAATAACTAATGCACAATGAATCACATACATAAAGAAAACAACTTGTATAAAGAGATACAAAGAAATCAACTTGTATAAAAAGAAAACAAACAACTCAATTGTGTCCAAAATAAATTGAAAGAAATTTCCTTTTTGTTTGGGATATGGATATTATGATTATTTTCTTTACTTTCTTTCACTTTTCTATTTTTTTCTTTTTTTTTTTTTTGAAATAAAAGATCAAACCAACACTTTTAAGTTCAAGTGATGTGAACTCCATTAATGACAATTTGAAACCTAACAATTATAGATAATTAAGAACTTCAAATATGAATATTAAACCCAACACTAATAATTTGAAATCAATGACATTCAATTTGATTGACACGCTATCACAAGAAAAGAAATAAAAGAAACGCAAAGAGGAAGATAGATGAAAAATAAAACTAGAAGAAGAAGATTTAGAGAAATGAAAACAAAGAAGATACAAAATAAAGAAAACAAATAATAAACAAAGGACACATAATGTGATACTAAAATAGAGCCCTAATATCAACTGATAAAGAACTTGTTAGGAGACCCACATTAGGAACTCTTTATATGAATTGTTACTTTGTCCAAGAAAGTCTAGAAACCAAGTTGTTGATCAAAATATTAGAACCTTAAAGAAACTATGTCTTTAAAACCCCAATGTTGAAAACTTTGATCACTCCTTTCATAAGTCTAATTTTGCATTCTAACAAGAACATAGAAACCAAAGCAAAAACTTACCAAAACTTAATAATATTAATTAAAGATTAGTTTTTTTTTTTTTTGTAATACAAGGCTATGACTTATGTAGAACCTTACAAATAGAGTTTTCTTATATAGAAAAGACCTTATATTCCTAAATAAAGTCATATCTCAATAGGAAACATATTCTAGACAAGATATTATAAAAAAAAGAGAAAAAAACTCAAATTGGCTAACAAAAATAAGAATCTTGAATTATAGTTGAGACGCACAGTTGTGCACATGGTTGCACATTACAATGCATGGTTGTGTGTGTAACATCCCTATCCTCATTCATTGGCATTATCACATGAATATATTCATTACATAAATGATTTTAAATCTCATATGAACATATGCATTGGATAAATGATCATTTAGTATGTGAATTAGATAAGCACGATAATGACACTTGCATAATTGCATTTGAGACACTTAAACATATATGTAATGTTTGTATAGTTGCATGGAAAATTATCTTATGTTATATGCATGATATAACATCATAAATAATGGTTTTTACAACTTATTTAAAGTATAATGAACATATTAGGACTAGAATATGGATGGAGGTGATGAAAGACGAAAAAGAGGACTAAAAGAGGAATACTGTATTTCCAACTAATAGAAGTGAGACGCCATGATTTTATCCTATTAGGGTAGGTATACAAATTAAATTTGTCATCTTTTAGGATCATATTGGAGAGCTAGAATGTAAGAGTGTAGAAAATAGAAAGAAAGAAAGGAAGAAGAATAATAAGAAGAAGAAGAAGAAGAAGAAGAAGAGGAAGAAGGAAAAATAGAGGAGTGAGCTAGCTTAGAGGAAACCCTAAGCTTTTCTAGTTTTAGCAAAAGAGGTAAGTGAGTTTATCTTTTTTCCACATGAAAGTCCTCCCTACTAACATGTTAAACATGCATGATTAGGAAGAATTATAGAGTAATTTAAGGTAGAGCTCATGTATAGAGGTTGAAATTCAAGAGAAACAAAAGCTTATTATGTTGGTTTTATGGTTACAACATAATTTTGTACCCATGATTTCATAACCTTAGAAGAAGAATTAGGGAACGTGTAAAATATGAAAGTTGTAGCTTTGTTTCCCATATAATGCATGCAAAATAGTTTTGCTTAATTTGGTGTGTGTGAGGAGATATGGCTCTTTCAATAGGTTGGTTCATAACCAACCAAAATCTCCTTAGTCTGGTTGTTTTCATATGTTTTGATGACCTTATGTTCTAATTTAGACAAAGTGAAAAACATAAAATTTGTAAGGTTATATCCCCTATAAATACCTGTAAAGCAGTTTTTCTTGATTTGTTGTGTGGAAAGAAATATGACTCATTGATTGTGATTGACCTTGAACCTGATGAAACCTCATCAGTTTTATAATTCTATTTTCTAAGAAGTTGATGGTCATAGAGTCAGAATTTGTGATGTGTTAAACTTGAAAGTCATATATTTATGTCTTATATACATGCCTTGCAAATATTTTTGCCAATTTTGTTATGATTGATGAGGTATTTCCCCTTCATCTCGACTAATCGTCAACATGTTGAAAACCTGCTCACCCTGAGATTGGTCATTTGTTTTGGTGACTTTATAAACTGAATTAGACAATGAGTAAAACATGAAAAATGTTCCTTTATGTGTTTTGTAACTTATGGTAAATCTTTTTTGCAATTGGATTTGTACAATTCAAGATATAACTAAGAATGTAAGACCAATGTAGACTAAGCTGACATTAAAATAAGGCAAAATTAAAAAATTCACCACATTTTCTATATGTCTTATATTGACCTAAAATTTGACCATGTTGTATCATTATATGTCTAGTTTATTTGGAAAAAAGAATTAAGTCATTTGGTTAAGTATATCTACTATTATTATTATGAGAGTATAGCAAGGTTAGGCTGCCATATAAGGAAAATATGCATAAACCCTAGGTCCACTTGCATAGATCATGCCATAGTTGCATGCCGAGCATTCATAATCAATTGGACATACTTATAACCATGTATGTATCAAATTTTAGGATCTCAACACTATCAAGAACCCCTGGAGAAATAACCAAACCTACCATAAAGGCTGGTCACATCAAAAGGGCGAAAATCATAATTAGATTCTAATGTGTCTGTGATAATTTATAATGTGGTTATGTTCTATTACATGTATATGTGATTGAATTATTACATTTTACATGTGAATATAAGTCAAGTGAAAATTATATGCTCTTAATGATTACTTAGTATACCATTGTGAATGAACACTTGCATAAGGGACTAAAAGGATGTTGTGACCTACTTCTCAAACACGTGCAAATCACTTGGAAAAAGGGACCAATATATCCTACATGTTATTAATCAAGTGGTTTACTTGTTATATGTTGGCCAGCAAAATTAAATGTCACTTGAATCATATGAATTCTCAAGAGCAGTGTTTGCCCTGCAAGGTCACGACAAAAATCAATCTATTGCATTTGCACTTCATAGTAAATTTTTATACTTGTAATGTATCCTGATGATATTTGATTGTTGGTTGTGCCATAAGAATCTGATTATTGTTCTTATTCATTGAGTCACAACTCACCAAATTACAATTATATTTTTCAAATACTAAAGCATAGGGTTTGGATACTTTGGAGCTTAAAGTTTTGCATATAGACACATGGGCCACAGGTCATCGATTGAATTCCAACTCTCTCTCTCTCTCTCTCTCTCATTGTGTCATGTATATATATCTAGATAGGAACTAGTTTATGGTCACTAGCCTTGAACATTAGCTAAAATATATGTACATTACATATATGTTGGATTGTGTATGTATGATGAATCAACCTTTTTGCATATGTAATTTTGGACGTTAATGACTTGGATACTAAATTAAAATGGTCGCTACAGTGTGCATAGCTGTGCATTTGCATAATTGTAAGTAGCTCATTACTCATCTTCAATGCATAGTTGTGCACATGGTTATGCGAGCCTTATATCCAATGTTGTCACCTTAAAACAGAGCTGTGCACATGGTTATGCGGGCCTTATATCCAATGTTGTCACCTCAAAATAGAGCTGTGCACATGGTTGTGCGCTATGTTTCTTCATTTAAACAAGTTTCTTTTGACTTATAGCTTTCTTCTGGAGGTTCCTCCCATGTAATTATAGTATAAAGGACTTTATTTTGATTTGAATAAGATCCTTTAATTTCCTTTTACAACTTCATGATTAATCCATGCAAAGCTTCTTTCATTCTTTTAGTTTTTAACTTAGTGATTGGACCTCTAAATCTCTAGTAATGGATCTTGGGAAGGCATGCTAACACCTTGATATCCATCAGAAAGGTAACTCCCTTATGTGAGAAAAATAAGTGAACCAATTAAGGATTTCTATGGACTTGACTACCAGTATACTTAATGTTGTGCCACATAAAAGTTATATGCAAATGTTATGCCACACAAATAGAAATGCATTCATATTAAGGCATGTAAGAATGCATATGGACAATATAAGTTCCTAATTGAGTTTCCCATAAGGAGCTCACCCCCTACATAAATTGTTTTATAGGTTAGACATATGTTGATGTTATGATCAAATGCTAAAGGCTATAGATGAAGGATTTGAGTTTATATTTTATGTATCATATATTGTTAAGGCTCTACATTATTTCTTCGTAGCTACCTATAATAATATGTGCATGCATATTAAAGAGTTGTATACGTTTTAATAAAATGTTAATTTATATCTTGTATTCTTGGTAATCTTCGCAAAGTCTGTTATGAAAATATATGATATGTATATGTAAAAGGTTGATGTAATGTAAAATGATTATAATTAATGGTTAATGGAAATGATGTTAAGGCATACTAGGATTTATGCCCATGTAAGATAAATGTTGAATGCTTATGGTCATAAAAGGAATGTTATAGCTGGAATGACCTTAAGTGGACCCTCGATTCTAGGATTATCCAAATGGGAGAGTTTTATATTTAATAATGTATATATAATGATAAGTAAGAAAATGAAAAATTAAAGGTATCGATTGGTGAGTCTAGACTCACTAGATCATGACTTGATAAGAAATTAATTAAATAGCCATAATATAATCTAAGAAATTTTTTTTTATGAAAATGTTTAGTATTAGTTTAAATCCTTATCTCCTATTTGTTTTATTATAAGAATCTAAAGTGGAGTAAATGAAAGCTAAAATGTTTATGGGCTAATAATTATAAGTTTTAGATTTAAGATATTAAAGATCTTAAAAATGGGCTTTAACCATAATTTATTAGGCTTACTATGGGCTTTGAAGGCCTTAAGCCTCCCTGTTCCCTCGCATTGACACAATGCCTTAAGCCTTCCCATTCCCTCGCACTGACATGACTTAGAATTTGAGTTGTGATAGTGTAATATAAACTTTCCCACTATTGCTCATACTTCTCCTTTTGAGCTTTTATATATGAATCCTCCACCCATTCATGTTCCATACCTTACTAGTATTGCAATTGTTGCTAATGTGGATCATTTATTAATTTACAAAGAGGAAGAAGCATTTGTTGTGTCAGAACATAATCTAGCAAGAACATTATCTCATGTGATTCAAATGGCAAATAAGCATGGAACTGAAAAGAGTTTATAGTTTTGTGATGGGTGTTTGTTAAGGCCAAACCCTATAAGTAACTTTTTTAAGATTTGAAACATTACTCTAAGATCTCTTCCTTTTACTATGGTCCTTTTAAAATTTTGCATAAGATTGGTTACGCTACCTATAAAACTGATCTTCCAACTCGTTCTTAAGTCTATTCCTCTTTCCATTTATCACAACTTAATAAGCATCTAACTCTTTATAAAAATGCTATTACAACATTTCCTTTACTTAGTCATCTAATCTTTTTACTTATAGCTATAATGGATAAAAGGGTGGTTAAGTGTAGGAAACATATGGCAAGTCAAGTTCTCATACAATAGTCTCATATTCTTATAGAAAATGCCACTTATGAGTACTTATATAATTTGCAACTCAAAATGTTGCCTTCGAGAACAAAGTTAATTCTAGTGGGGGCCATTGATACAAAGAATAATTTAAAAGATATGACAAGTTAAATAAATAGTCGATTGGTAAATGTTAAAAATAGGATTGATGAGGCAGATTTTAGTGGCTAGAAATATTATCACAGACGAGTATGTGTTACTATAGTTGATTAGCCATTAGTTACAATGCTAATGAAAAAGAGAGACAATTAGAATGTCACTTGTGTTGGCCCTTGTGCACCAAGAGGGAGGGTTGAATTAGTGGAAAATTTAAACTTTGATGGGAACAAAGAACAATTAAAAGATAAAGGAAAGGGAAATAAAAGATCAACATATAAAATTCATAGTGGTTCAGGTATTAACTAACACTATGTCCATTATCTAATTCACTAATTGGTTACTTCACTAACTCACTTTGTGTTTCACAAGCTCACACACAACTTAGTGTTTTGGCTCACACCTAATTCTAATTACACTTAGTGTTTATGTGATACAAACAAGGTTGGATTGATCCTTAACCATATCCTAAAGAATAGTTGTCCAAAATCTATCAAACCAAGTATTAGAGTTTTGATCTTCAAATCCTGACTAGACCTCTAGAAAACTTGTTTCTAGCAACCTAAGTTATAAAGATTCAAAGTTGTATTAACTCAAACCTTAAATTAACCAAGCCAATTTAAGAT
>CATIWR010583063.1:0-19741 GCA_949677035.1 Omphalea diandra
ATATATATATATATATATATATATATATATATATATATATATAGATATATATATATATATATATATATATATATATGAACTACCTGATGTAAACAACTGAGGATGTGCACATAGCAACATCCATTGTACCAATGGTAGATTTCCAATTTAAAAAATTTAAATTTGGTTCATGTTAGTAAGGAAAACTAGAAAAAAAAAACATGTAAGAAAGAGTTAGAATTTGACCTCGAACTTTCAAAGCAAATTTATCTCCAACGACTTTATTCTCTTATTGTACATAGTCCCACCAGCTTTTACTTCCTTTAATTTCCTTTAACCTGTTCGCACTGTGTAAATCAAATGTGAGCTTAAGTAGATTTGGGCAGTCAACAATAACGACATCTTCAAGAATAAGAAATTTCAAGCTTTGAGGAGAGATGGACTGCAGATAGTGTAGATTTTCCAAATATTCTTTATTCAAATTTGAGAATATGTACAGACGTTCATCAATTTCTTTGATTTCTTTAGATTTAAAACCACTACTTTTAAGTTGAAATAGTGATTAACAATCGTGCAAAATGAGGGAGTGAGGCCTCAAAACGAAAATAAGCGGTCCCAAATCATCTATCCCTGAATAATGTTGAATCTGTAGGCCATGAACATTCAAGGTGTAATTATAGATATCATCTCTTTCAAATTGCAGAAGTTCATAATCTTCTATGATAAGTTCTTTCAATTGTGCCATTCTTCACAAAATAGAAATTAGCACGTTAACTCTGTATTTTGCAAATTGATGGGTTCACAATGTACCTTTGTAGTTTTTAAGCGTTCAACATTCTTTCAACTGCTTAATAACTAAATAAGCTGACATTTATGTCATTCATGCGTTCAATACATTCTAACTCCTTTAACAAAGTTGTGTCGTCAAAGATTCCGTTACCAAATTTGCTGAATACTTGCAATGATGGAATAATTGATATCATTCCCTTGGTTACAATTTGATACAAGTAAAACCTTTAGATTTTTTAAAATTTTCATTTCAATTGGCAGTTCCTTTATGCTTGTAAATGAGAGATTAAGGTAATCCAAGTTGGTTAATGAACCAATTCTCCTAGGTAATCCAGTTAACCCCACTGTTCTTTGACAAGTCCATAACTCTCAAGGGCTTCATAGATTGTAAAAACTTAATGGAAAATGTATTTAAGTTGGTATAATAATCAAATTTTGGAGTCGGGGACAATGACATCCTCAATCCATTTCTCAAACCACCCTTTTTGAACTAAAATCTTATTCTTTTGAGTCCATTAGAAGATGACATCCTTAAAGATTGCTTCTTGTATTGTTCCATACTACCTGGTTTGATTAGAAAAAAATGAACTTATTAAGCTATTGATTAGAGAAGGGTTCTTGGATATGTCTAGTAAGAATTTAGGAGAATATATTTTTGAAAGGTTAAAGATATCATGCCTATTGAAGTGTGATGATCAATTAGGTGATTCTATAGTCGATATGCATGGTGTTATCTGTGCTTTTCGTTTGTATTTAGGTCATGAATGAGGAAAAAAGGAGAATAAAATTTGGTGCAAGAAGGGAGATTTGAGAAATGGATTGAGGTTGTGAGAATATCATCGTCTGATCGGACTAATCTAGTACTGCTCCTGAATGCCCTTGTCCCTGACTCTAAACTTTGATTATTAGGGATAACAATTTGGGTACATTTTCCATAGAGTTCTTGCGATTTATGAAGTCCTTGAAAGTTATGCACTTATCAAAGATCAGATGGGGGTTAATTGAGTTTCATAGTAGCATTGGTTCATTAATCAACTTGCATTATCTTAATCTCTCATTTACAAGCATAAAGGAATTACCAATTGAAGTAAAAATTTAGGAAAATCTAAACGATTGGCTTATGGATTACTTTAAAAAATTTCAAATTGTGCTAGAGAGAATGATATCAAGTGTTCCATCATCACAACTATTCAACAAATTTGGCAATGACATCTTTGACGACACAACCTTATCAGAGGAGGTAGAATGTATTAAATACATGAGTGGCATAAGTGTCAGCTTATTCAGTTATCAAGATTGAACTCTCAAAAATTACAAAGGTGCATTGTAAACCCATCTATTTGCAAAATGGGTTAACATACCAATTTCTATTTTGTCCAGAATGGTATAATTGAAGGAACTTATCATAAAAGATTGTGAACTTCTGCTATATGAAACAGATGATATCTGCAATTACGCCTTGATTGTTCATGGCCTACGGATTCAACATGGTTCAGAGTAGATCATTTGGGATGACTCATTTTTGCTCCGAGATTTCACTCCCTTGTTTTGCATAATTGTGAATCATTGTTTCAAGTTATAGGTAGGGGTTTGAAATCTAAAGAAATCAAAGAAATTGATGAACGTCTGGGCATATTCTCAAATCTGAAGAAATTATATTTGGAAAATCTACACTATCTAGATTCCATACCTCCTAAAAGCTTGAACTTTCCAGTTCTTAAGGTTATCGTTATTATTGACTGCCCAAATCTAGTTAAGCTCCCATTTGATTTATACAGTGTGAACATGTTAAGGGAACTAAAAGGAAGTAAAAGCTGATGGGACTAAATGCAATGGGAGAATAAAGCATCGGAGATAAATTTGCTTTGAAATTCTGAGGTGAAATTCTAACTCTTTGTTACATGGTTTTTTATGATTTTCCTTACTAAGCATGCTTGAAATTTAAATTTTTTTAACTAGCAATCTACCATTAGTACAATGGGTGCTGCGATTTGCACGTCCTCAGTTTTTGGCATTATGTAATTCATATTTTTATGGGTTTAAACACAATTGCATTGACCAACCTGTAAGTATTGGGTTGTAAGGGACAAGCTGATCTTGGAATATGAATGGTAGTAAAATCAAATGTATCTTCATGATTTAATAATATCCCTGAAGAATGTGTACCAAAAATCTTCCATGTCTTTCATAGATCCATCTCCATCTATTTCATCCTCTTTGGCAGCAAAAAATGGCCTTATACCTAGGAGCCTCTGAAATAGATCAACTCTTTTTTCATGCTTAAACACTAATTATTTATGTCTAGTGCTGCAATAAGGCTATTTCCATAGCATATTTGTTTACAATTTAAATCCTAATTGGCTAATCATTCATCCATCACTTTGTTTACAATTCATTCATCACTTTCATATAAGCGATTGATGGACCAATTAATGACCTTTTTGAAGATGATCTCCCATCAGAAGAAGACCAACCAACGAAGGAAAAGGTGATTGATCGAGCAAATGATGACATCCTTGAAGAAGATCTTCCAATGCAAGAAAAGCCACCAGCCAATGCATTAACGACTAATAGGCTAATTCAAGACATACTTGAAGGGGATTTCCCTTCACAAGAAGAGTCACCAGCTAAGGCAAAGGTCATTGATCGACCAATCGTGGACATACTTGAAGGGGATATCTCATTGCTATAAGAGCCACTAGCCAATGTAGAGATAATTGTTCGACCTGCTATTGACATACTTGAAGAGGATCTCCCATTGCAAGAAGAGGCACCAGTCAATGTAGAGGCAAATGATAAGCCAATGAAGGAGAAACTTGTCAAGGATCTCCCATTACAAGAAGAGCCTCCAGTTAATGTAGAGGCAATTGATAGGCCAATGAAGGAGAAACTTATGAAGGATCTTCCATTACAAGAAGAGCCACTAGCCAATATAGAGACAATTGATTGGCCAGAGGCAATTGATAGGTCTTCAAGATTCTAACTGGAGTTAATAGTAAGCAGAAAACCTTAAATTGTCACATGCTAGATTTGAGACTTTTAGTGCTGTTGCATCCATATATGGCTGGGAAGTTCTGTTCAGGTTGTTAATCAGTTCAATTCTGGCAATTTTGGTGATATCCATAGGTGTTGAGAGTGTGAGGAATGGAATCGATGGTATGAAGATTAGAGTTATAGGGAAGTTGATTAGTCTTGCCACTGTGCTTCCCTAATCCAAAGTTCTAAGTCGAGATTTTAAAAATACCGAAACCGAATAGAAACATGGTTCTTTAGAGGCCGTTAGGAAAGAAGTAGAACAAATAGTGAATTTTACGTATTGATAGAATTTTATTATTTATAATAAATTTTAAATTAATAGAATTCAATTGAATGTTATTGTTTAAAATAAATTTATAATGAATTTAAATTATTTTATTTTTCAAATGTTATTGTTTATTTAAAAGAAAAATAGTACTAATTTAAGCTATAAGATTAGTACAATGAGTTTATTTAAATTTTTCATTAGAATGAATTATTTTAAAATCTTATAGCTTTTAGCTTAATTTGATTTGTTCATTAAATCATTTCTTGTTTAAATGATAAAATTGATTTTTTTTTTAAATGTAGACTTTTCGAACAAAACAATCATTAAAATAAATTTTTTTATTGAATTCTTTCAAATCTGAATTTTTAAATAGTCTAAATTAAAAATTCAACATTGGTCTAAGATATAAAAACAATAGGAGTTGAATTAACCAAAAATTCGGTTCAATTGATTTGATGTTTTAATAGAAATTAGATTAGTTCAATTTAATTCTCAATTTCAGACCAACTAAATCTAAATTTAAAAAAATTTAAATTACTAGCATAAATTATTTATTTTTATTTATAAACTCATTTTATAAATATTAAATATTATTAATTTATAAATATTATAAATTATATATGGTATATATAAACACATGTCATCATTATAGTATATGCATCATTATGATTATTTATGATATTTAACTTATCTTTGTAAAAATCATATTAATTGTTTTAAATCATAAATATAATAAATTATTTAAAATACTTGAATTTGTTATATTATTATACAGATTTAATTGTTAAAAAAAAAGTGATTTATTATTTTTATCAAACTTACTTTAAATACTTCATAACAAGAGGAAATTCAAACAAAACATGGAAAAACTTGCAGAGTTATCCTTCATTATTTTTCATCTTTAATACATTGCCGTGACATGGGCTTTGTTAGATGAAATTGTAATTATATAGTGTTTGATTTAATTCTAATTTAAAAACAAATTTTATTTATAAATGATTTTTTATAGAATTCATTTATAAATGAATTTCTATTTTTGATATACTATAAAATAAAAATAGAATTCATTTCAAATGAAATGAATTTTATGTTTAGTTTAAGAATATAATTTAATAAAATATTTTATTTTTATAAAAATGTTCTTGTATTATTTTTTTAAATATTTATAAATAAAAAACAAAAAAAAGTAAAAGACAGTATACATAAAAAGAGAAAAGATGAGAAATAAAAGAGAGAGAAAGTTAAAAATATTTTTACTTAATAGTGTTTTTATCATAATAAAATTTTTTACTAGTTTAGAATTTATTTAAAAATATCTTAAATTTGATTTAGTTATAATAAATTTAAATGATTTAATAAAATAAAATTTTAAATAAATTTTCATTAATAACAAACACATTATATAGATTTACAAATAAATTCTATAAAATTATAAAATTTATTTATATCATGCAAACTTTTTATAGCACTTTTTCTGATTAAGTGACCTCTTTTTATACCAAACAACAAAATCGGTGCCAATAATTTTTATTGCTACCTTATGCCATAGTTCTAAGCTAAATCATGTTTTGCCAACAATTATATTAACTTAATGGAGACTATCCAAACCTATAATCTTCTATATCCTACAAGTTTTAACTTTGTCTAATCCTAAAATAATTAAAAAATTATTTAATATAATGCTAAACATTAAGCCTGTTTGGATGATAGAATTGATTTTAGAATTGAAATTCAAAATTGAGATTGAACTACATAATTCTAATTATATTGATTGGATAACCCATTTGAAATTAGAATTATAATTCTACATCAATTCTATAAAATTCAAAATGTTAAACCTAGTCTATTTTTAAATTCTTGATTTAATCCATAAGAATTAAAATTCTAAACCATTGAAAAAATTATAATCGTACTAAATCAAACTAAATCAAATCAAATCAAATTAAATCACATTGAACTGAATTAAACTACAAATTAAAATTTTAAAAATATAAATTTAATTGAACTAAATTAATTTATAAATCAAATCGAACCAGAAAAATCAAACTGAAAAATTAAAGTTTAAAAATACAAATCAAATTTAATCAAACCGAATAAAAATTTAATTTTCTAGTTTGGTTTGTATTTTTAAAATTTAATTTTTCAGTTTATTTTGTATTTTAAAATTTAATTTTTCAGTTTGGTTTAGTTCTATTCAATTTTATTTTTAAATTATTTTTTATTCAATTCAATTTATGTTATAAAAAATATAATTTTTTTAGTTTGATTCAGTTCAAATTGATTTGATTTGATTCGATTCAGTCTGATTTGATTTTATTATAATTTTTTCAGTGTTTAGAATTTTAATTCTTATGAATTGGGTCAAGAGTTTAAAAGAAATTACACTTAATTTTTTATATCCATAGAATTGATGTAGAATTATAATTTTAATTCTGAATAGATTATCCAAACAACATAATTAGAATTATGTGATTCAATTCCAATTGTAAAGTCAATTCTGTCATACAATTGGATCTAGTGTTTAGCATTATATTAAATAAAATTTTTAATTATTTTAGGATTACAAAAAGTTGTAGGAGACAAAAGATTATAGGTTTAGATGGCCTCCATTAAGTTAATATAATTGTTAGCAAAACATGATTTGGCTTGGAAGAATGGCATGTGGCAGCAATAAAAATTATTGGCATCGAATTGCCTTCCAACATGTTGATGCTTTCTCTCAATAGTGTCATTATGTTGAGGAGTATATGCACAAGTAGTTTGATGAATAATGTCTTTGGCTTGAAAGAAAGAGGAGAGTTGGAATTCAGTGCTTTGGTCTGTGATAATGATTTTAATAGTTGTGTGAAACTGAGTTTGAACCAAGTTGCAAAAATATTGAACCCAATGAGATGTTTCTGATTTTTGTTTCATGAGAATTGTCCAAGTGCATTTAGAATTTCATTAACAATTGTAAGAAAATAGTGATTTTTTTTGAAGGTCTGGTTGAGCATATAGTTTCCTAACATCCATGAGTACAAAATCAAATATGTTATTGACACCATCAGTAGATTGAGGACATGACAATCTCTCAAATAGGACAAGCTACACAAGGAACATTATTATTGCTTTTTACAAAAGACAAAACAGAACTTAAAGGGGAAATTGATGTAAATCTATGTGGCCTAACCTATGATGCCACAACTCATAAGAGACATAATGAACAGAAGAATTGACTGAAAAAGAGATCGATTAGATTAATGTGATGGTTGCAGGAAGTACAAGCCTTGATGTTTAGGAAGAGAGGGCTTGAATAAAACAGTACTGTTGGAGAAAAGTGAAGCAATTTTTTTTTTGTTAAAAGTCAATTGACTTATTGAAACTAAATTGAATGTAAAAGAGGGAACACTAAGAACATTGTGTAGGCTGATAATCTTATTTAAGATAACACTACCAACATGAGTGACCGAGGTTTTCCTACCATTTGGAAGAGTAACAAAGCAATTTCGAACTCACTTATAAGATGAAAAAGACTGTAGTGAACATGCTATGTTGCCTGTGGTTCTTGTAACTATAATCCATAAGTGACTATGAGTTTTGGATTGCAATAAGCACTTAAACAAATCGACATTAGATGCAAAAAATAATGAAAAGATTTACTTATAGCCTTGCCCACATATTGAGCACACTACAAAAATCTGCTGAATTAATGACCAAATTTTCCATTGCTAACCCTGCTTAGCAACGAACTAGTGACGAACTTATGTTCGTCGTTAAAATTTTGTTGCTATTTCATAACTAAGCTTAGCGACGGAATAGTGATGAAATTTTCATTGCTAAAAAAGCGACAAAATTTTAGTGATGGAAAAATCTTAGCTACAAAATTTTTCATCACGATTTCATCACTAGTTTGACAGATTTCCCTATAAATTTATTTAATATTTTGTATATTAAAATTTTTATATTTTATGCTTATAAATTTTTATAAAAAATAAATATTTTATTATTTATTTAATTTAAAAAATTAAAGTTAGTAAAATTAAAATTAATAAATTTATCATATTAATAATTTGATTATCATACATATAAATGATTATTTTATTGAATTTTAAGGTTAATATATTGTCAATTCTTTAAATCTAATGTTATCGATTATAAAATAAATAAATCATAAAAACTTTAAATAAAACAATTAACAAATATAATTAGAGATGATAAGATGGAATTTAATAACTCTAAAATTGTACAAAATTTATAACTACACATTTTCAATTAACAAATATTAACAATTACATATTATCAAGTAACAAAAAATCAACAATTACAAAATTTTAACTAACAAAATATTAAAAATTACATATTTTCAATTAACATAAAAAGGGGGGATGCGGTAAAGGAGGAGGTGGTGGGGGTTGGTGGAGGAGTCAACAACGTACTACAAAGGAGGTGGGGGCGGGAGTGAGGGAGGATGAAAAGACGGAAATAATTGAAAAAAGGGGCAAGAATAGAGAAAATAATGTGAAAAATGAGTAGAGAAAAAATAAATAGGAGGTGAAAAATTTTAGCAACTTAATTTTTCATTGCTAAAATTCAAATCATGTTGCTAAATAATCAAAAAAATTCAAAATTAATATTTTGGGGCCAAAAATTTCTTTTTTGAGCCAAAAAATTAGCGACAAAATTTTTGTCACTATTCACAGCTATTTAGTAACAAAAATGAAATCCGCCACTAATTTTTCAATCTAAATAATTTTTAATTTTTATTTTGGAGCAAAAAAATTAGTAACGAAAAATTTTGTAGCTAATCTATTACTAATTTTCCCACCTAAACAACTTTTGAGTTTTTATTTTGAAGCTAAAAAATTAGTGACGAAAAATTTCATTGCTATTTAATGACGTAACTAAATCCATCATTAATTTTTCCACCAAAAAACTTTTAAAATTTTATATTGTAGCCACAAAATTGGTGAGAAAAATTCCCTCGCTAATCTATCAGTAAATTAGTGATATATTTGATTCTGTCCCTAAATAGTGAATGAATATTCCATTGTGATTCTATTGCTATGCTTAGCGATGGATTCGGTTCCATCGCTAGGTGTGTGTGTGTGTGTGTGTGTGTGTGTGTATATATATATATATATTCTTAATGTCATGACCCCTCTTATACTGTGACCGACGCTAAGGAATAGATAAGCTTAATACCTTCGAAACAAGTTTATTCTCTCTTATTCATAGCTAGTCTTTAACTAATAATTATTTAGATTGCAGGGATAATAGATAAAATTCACATTGATAACATGTAACAAAGTTCACATCTATCCATATACAAGTCTTACTACTTTAAATTATGGAGTTTTAGAATTAGAATAAGTATAGAATGAGTATTACATAATATGCCATATGGATGAAGGACTGTAAGACTACTAAAAATAATCTATCAAATCAACTACTTCCTGAAAAATTAATTGAAACTGTCAGTCTCGAGAGTAAGATAATATCATACACTTCTATAACCTACTAGGTGAATGCGCATCATGCATTAACAACAAGCATACATAGGAAATGGGCAAGCATTAGATGATGCATTTATATACATATACACTTCATCATTAATGTCAAGCTTATTGAATGAGAACGAGAGCTAAACTCTATACTCCAATACTAATAGCCATTACATAATCTTAATCCAAATTGATTAGCACCTAAAGAGCAAGCTTGATGAGAGTCGTTATTCGGTCCACTTATTCCAATGTACTATCACCCAAAAAGCAAGCTCGATTAGGGTATTCATAATCTCATCATATTTGTTGGCCCTAGGCACCAAGAAGAGGGGGGAGGGGGGAAAGGGGTTGAATTGGCGTTTAAATAAAAATTAAAATGAGGATAAAGGAAGAGTAGAAAAAAGACACAAAGATTTATAGTGGTTTGGGTATAAATCAACCTACATCCACTCCCCAATTCTCTACAATTGGGTGTTTCACTGACTCAAAATGGTGTTTCCAAGCTCACACCTAACTTTTACACTGTGTTTTGAAGGCTCACACAACAACCTTTCTTACAAGTGTTTTCTAAGGCTAACACTAAAACCTCTCTCAAGTGTTTTCACAGGCTCACACTAAAACCTTTCACAAGTGTTTTTACCTGCTCACATTGAAACCTATTACAATTGGTGTTTATGCTCACACCAAACAATCACTTAAAGAATAGAAAGAATGAGTAGCAAATTTGCAAGAGTTTTGTTACAAGTTAATGACTTCTCTTGCATTTACATCTGTTTGGTGGAGTATTTATAGCTCATGCCCACCAAAGAGACGTTACACTATGAAGCTCATTGAATCTCCAAGTCATGCTAGGCAGATTCTGCATTAATTACACGACAGGCGGGAGTGGCGGTCGCTATTGAGGATTCGCGATCGCGACATACTAATTTTCATACAGGAGCTAAAAATTGCAGTGAAAAACCCCGTTTATGTCTAACGGCTAGTCCACGTGTCATCTCCTCATTGGTGCATCGACAAAATATAGTCGTTGCTATCTAATTGCTTATAAAAGTCGCGGTCGTGATTAGTCCTTGTACATGGCTCGACTTAGGACGCAAATTCTTTTGTTTGAAGGATAATTTTCATCTTCATGAATCACGGTCGCTACCCACAATGTCACCCTCGCAAATTTTATTCTTTAATGGATACTTGAGACACTTAGCACACTGTAATTGTGAACTTGGTTCCCTCTTCAGTCACTATGAAATTTGCGATGGCAACTAAGATGTGACATTGACTGCTAATTCATCTGTGGCTTTGACACTCCTATCTTTGGATGAGTCGCGACAGTAATGATGCCCGCGAATTC
Source organism: Omphalea diandra (assembly GCA_949677035.1). Classification (NCBI taxonomy): domain Eukaryota; kingdom Viridiplantae; phylum Streptophyta; class Magnoliopsida; order Malpighiales; family Euphorbiaceae; genus Omphalea; species Omphalea diandra. Next base: position 10,901 of record CATIWR010583063.1, read on the forward strand.
GTCTGGCCTAGTTTCACCCTGTTCTTGAGCTAAGTCACGGTCGTGAATTACAAATCATTGACCGTGAATTTGGATGAACTTTGCCTTCTTGAAGATTATGAACTCTATCTAACTTCCTCTTGAAAATCTAACTTAATTCTGCAAAACAACACTTAATGGAAACATTAAAATTGATCAATCTCCTTTGTCAAGATAAAAAAAGGTCCAAAACTTAGGATTAACCATCCTAGTCCAAGTCCAACAATATCATAATAATTTAATATCATAAGCCTAAAGATGAAGCTTAACTGGGGCACTACTCAATCACTATTATATCAAATGATACCTGTGCATCCTCGATTCTGATGTAACCCATCGGTTGACATGTTTTCCTAATGCTCTTAATCCATAATCACATCAATATCATAACTTATTATACACACATATAAATATATAATGCAACATCAATAATAATATTAATTTGCAAGAGAAATAAGGTCAAGCTAGTATGCCATAAAGAGTATGATATTAACTCACGAAAGGTCGAAGATCGTAAAATGCTCTTACACTTCCAAAGGTACGAACTAGGTGGAAGGAAAGTTTAAATAAATCAATAATTTATCAGAACTGATATGAAATATTATCCCTAGCCTAATTTCTAAAATTATTATTTTTTCTAAATCCTCATTTAATTTCCATTGAAATTTCTAACAAAATTTCAGCAGCATCTCCCTTAAAAAATAGGACATAACCCCCTGTAAAACAAATCGATTTCCTATAAAACCACTTCTATAATATATATATATATATATATATGACTCAATTCAAGCCGGGTTTTCATACTTCTCATATCCCTGATCAAACACATTTTATAATATAATAATCTAATAATTCTCTAATTCTTCACTTAATTTCCAACAATCATAAATACTCATACAATAACAATTAACTTCATTAATTATTATATCAACATATTAATTTATTTTTTGATTAATCAACAATAATTTTTGATAATCATATAATTAAAATGTATTTCAATTAAACTAATCAATTACATTAATTAAATAATTATAAACAATATATCTAAATTCTCAATAATAAATTAAATATATATAATGTATATTGCTCAATGCTAATTACTCAAATCTTTATTGGGTCTAAGGTATTAATAAAATAATTAAAGATAACTAGTATAACTATTAGTCATATTATTTTCCTTAATTCATTATCTTATGCATAATTCTCATACTTCAAATTTTCATTGTTAATTCTCATAACTTCTATTAAATAACTCTCTTCTATTAATTTATCTAATTTTTATAATCAAATCTAATAATTTCATTTAATCGCAACTAATTCTCTAATATTCATCACTAAATTCTAAATTCTATTTGATCACAATATCCATAAATAACACTATAATAATCATTAATTATTATTAATTTCTTTAAATCTAATTAAATCCTCTAATTCAATAAATTTTCTCAAACCATGTATAGATCTCAAACTAACTTAGTTGCCTTCATAACTTTTCTATTAACTCATAAAATAACCTTAAAAATTTCATAATCCTTAATAATTGTATTAATTCTAATTAATTTTTCTAATTAAAATAAACTCTGTTAATTCTTATAATTAATCTAAAATCACCATTAAATCTTAATTCTTCCATCCATAAATTAATTAATATCATTATATGTCTATCTAGTCTATTCTCAAGCCATTAAACCTCTAATAAACATTAATTTGATAATTGTAAATGTAAATTACAATTATTGAAAAATCAATTAAAATTCATAAAATCTCATTGGAGCATCCATTATTTGTAAAAATTACACCAACACAAAAAGGACGAAGAGAAGCACACATTTTGTCCCGATTCACCTTTTGGATCTCGTCAGAGTTGCAAACCTATAGTGGTCGGAGTTCGCCGTCGGTGGCCATTGAAAAAACGACCAAAGTCATCTCATAAATCGTCTTCTAAAGAGTTCGTAGAAACTTACAACATCATCATATTGACCTACTGTTTATCCAAAATCTCACAAAAATCGAGCTTTGATAAAAAAAACTTTGATCGACTATGGCATTGCCATCTGATCTTCGTTCTAGACGAATCAGGTATCCACGAAAAGCTTGTGAAGAGAGCTTTCCTTAGCAACTTGAATAACTCAAAACGGGGCTATGGTTGAGGAGTTATAGCTATTTAAAAATTTTATACCATATTGTTGATAGTGTCACGTTGTCGCCGTCATTGGTGGCATTTTTGAGCCAGACTGAACTAATTGGATGGGCCCTTGGCCACCCTTCGCTCTCTCTCTCTCTCTCTCTCTCTCTCCTGCTAGTGTGTTAATGGTGTGGGACTTATGTCCTGCACCTAATAGTTTTGGCTTAAAGCCAAAACAACAGTTACCTTTTTTTTTTTAATAAATAAAGTTATTACAATTAGTTATTATAATTAAAATGTCCATTATACAATAATTAAAATTTTTACAATTAAAATCTCCATATACAAAATATTTAAATTTTATAATATCATATCTTTTAATGATCATTAAATTAAATTTCACAAAATACGTAAATTAACTTAAATTAAATTAATCCCCTTAAACACGAGTATAATAACTTCACTTAAATAAGTTAATACTAATTTGTTTAAATTAAATAATGAATCATCCCTAATTAATTATTTCATAACACAAAATATTTTTTATAAATTTATTTAATCTCTTAAAAATTAGTACAATCTTCTCACATAATGACTTTCATAAATAATTATATTAACATAAATATTTTAAATCCTTCAAAATTAAATAGATCAAATTATTTTAATAACATCATTGCTCTATATTAAATTTATACTTAAATAATTCATATCTTTAAATTCTTAAATATATATATTACCCCAAACATGTTACATTTAAAACAATGTTTATCAAACGTAACTTATTAAACTTATTTTATAATATATAGTATAACCTTAATTAAAATAATAATATCTTAATAATCACACTAATATAAAATCATTTATCTTTAAAATATTAATATATCTATTAAATCCAATAAACCATTAAGAATCATAATCACATATGATTAGATAAATTTAAAATTCTACTTAGAAAATATTTTACCTCTTTTTTTTTTTTTAAATTTACCCCATTGTATATATATATATATAAAATCTTTTTTTAAATTTACTCTTATATTATTTAAAAACCAAATTAAATCTAAAATATTAATAAAACCTCAAATAAGTATATTTTAATAACTCTAATACTTATGACAGTCGTACAAACCATTGACATAAGAGTCTTTATGTTCCAATCCCACTTAATATGATCGAACACCTCAAAACATAACATTTGCTACCATTCTTATCACCTCATATTTCTATACTCTACTAGGATTCCTCTATGTTAAATATTTATATACAAATACCGCTATCTCTATCTTATAGTTCATTTTGAAACCATATGAGCTATACAGTCTCAAATTTCTATTCTTCATACTATTCACCTAGAGGATCTAATCCATTTCGATTTATGGAAAATAATTTGATTTTCAAATACTTAACAAAATCATTTTATCGATTTAAGCATTTTTTTTTCTATTTTGGAATTGATATCCCTGTATCCAAAAATGATGGACTATACACGACCAAATGCAATGTGTGACGCATGATGCTTGACTAATGATGCATGACTTTATGTATATGTGGACTTCATCATCTCTAGATTTCAAAGTCCAAAACCTTAAAACATTTCAAACTTTTTTTTTTCCAAAAGCTATTTTCAACATCCTTTTCGGTGGCCACATTAGATAAAAACAAAACTATTATCATTTTAAAAATATTAAAATCTCTTCAAAATTCATTTTGAATTCCCTTAAGGATAAAAAACGTCATAGACGTCCAACAATAGAATAACAACAAATGCATAAACTAAAAGAAATGAAAACACATAAGGATGTATTGAATCCTAACTCTGCAATATCTACAAAGACTACACTAGACCTTAGGAATTCTAAACCTAAAGTTCTAATACCAACTTTGTCACAACTTCAATTAAACCATGATCGATGCTAGGGAATGGATAAACTTGGGGTCTCTGAAACGCGTAGCAAGCCCATTCCCTCTTATTCTTAGCTAATCTTTAATTAATAATTATTTAGACTGCAAGGATAATCAATAACATTCACCATGATTATATATAATAGAGTTCACAACATCTATTAATATACATGTCTTACTACGCTGGACTGCGAAGTTCTAGAATTTGAATAAGTTAAGAATGAGTGTTACATAATATGCTAAACGTATGATGGACTGCGAGGCAGCCAAAAATAATCTATTAGATCAAATACCACCTGAAAAATTAATTGAGACTGTTATTCTCGAGAGTTAGGTAATATCATATACTTCTATAACCTACTAGGTGAACACACATAATGCATTAATAGGAATCATACATAGCAAGTGGGCAAACACTAGATGATGCATTTATATATATATATACAATTCATCAACAAGGTCAAACATATGAAATGAAAATAAGAGCAGAACCCTATACTCCATTACTAATGGCCATTAGACTTTGTTAATCCAAATTGATTAGCACCCAAAGAGCAAGCTTGACTAAAGTCACTAATCAGTCCACTTATTCCATTGTACTATCACCTAGAGAGTAAGCTTGACCAGGGTGTTCATAGTCTCATCATATCATAATAATTTAATATCATAAGCTCTGAAAGCAAGGTCAACCAAGGCATTACAATTACTTATATTAGATCATACTGGTATGCACTCGGTCTTGATGTAACCCATTGGGTGGCTTGTTCTGCTAATGCTTTTAATCCATAATCACATCAATATCACAACTTATTATACACACATATAAATGTATAATGCAACATCAATAATAATATTAATTTGTAAGAGAAGTCAGGTCAAGCTAGCATGCCATAAAATGTTCCTACACTTCTGGTGATGCGATATGGATGGTATGAGAGTCTAAATAAAGAAACAATTTGGGTAATAACCTGGGTGGTTACCATACTCTACCATGTGTATAAAATTGATAATCCATCTACTATTTTCATTTCAGACCAAAGTCACTGTTGGTAATCCAGTGATTTTTTTACTAAGTTGTTGGAAAGAGAATATTCTTTGAATATTCTCCACATGTGTCTCTATCTCATTGGACATGTCACTCTTATTTCTAATATGTGCTACTGACATGGCATGTTGATGTGGCTTTTTTTTTTTTGCTGATTTTTAACACCTAAAAATTTTTCTCCCATTTGCTTACCTACCGAACACTTACATTTCCTTTAAATTCACAAAACAACTTCAATTCACAAATTTTCTTCCATTTTTTTTCTTACCCAACAAACACCTATCTTTCCATCACCTATCAATAGATTTCTCTATTTTTTTATGCATAACAACTTGAAAAATTTCTTCCATTTTCTTACATATTAAACACCTTTTCATTCATGCATTCTTTTATCCCTCACCATTTGTAAGCATTGCTTTCTTGTGGTTGTGGCAAAGAGTTCAAAGGGTCAATTGAGGACTTGAGGTTCAAGAACAACTCTGCATCAGTGAATGTAACCCGAGAAAGCAAAATAGAAATGACACATAGAAAAAATAAATAGAGAAAACGGTACCTTAATCAAAATCACTTTCAAAATCTTCAGATCTACCATTTTGCACATGCAAACATCTTCATCAAAAGGGTGCCACTTTGATTCTTACATATGGAGTGTAAAACGACAACAGTCAAAGCAAAGCAGCTCAAAATTTCCATTATCAAAGTTGTTAAATTTGCCAGCGTAGCCTTCACGTGAAGAGTTGTTAAATTTCAATTATCAAAAGTTTGTTCTTTCGTGTTAAAGTTTAGATTTTTTTATGGTGTGGTAGTAGTGAATTGGATTTTCAAGTATTGTTTTTTTATTTTTATTTTTAGGGTAATGGATGCAATGGCTCATTCTCAATACCATAGCAAAAAGCCACATTCTTTGACTAAAAAACCCAAAGCCCTATTTGTAGGATCTAACAAGGGTGGAAGTGGGAATAAGGCATCATGAAAATAAGCTAAGGAGAAAACTCGCCATGCTTTCTTCAAATTTGGGATCGTCATGGGGAGGAATTTGATTCAAATTCTGAAGACCAAATGAAGGTGCTAATTTTGTGAATTCGAAGGAAAAGTAGGTGTTTGGTTAGTGAGAAAATGAGGGGAAATTTTCTAGGTATTAAAAATCAGCAAAAAAAAAAAAAAAGCCATGTCAGCATGCCATTTTATTAGCATAGAGGGGTGACGTGTTGAATGAAGTGGAGACACATGTGAAGAATATTCAAAAAATATTCTCTTTTCGATGTCAACTTGGCAAAAAAAATCATTGGATTTCTAATAGTGATTGCGGCTTGAAATAAAAATAATACGTGGATTATTGACTTGATACAAATTAAAAATAAAGAACTAATTTGATACAAGTGGCAAAGTTTGATAACCGCCTAAATCATTAACCCAAAATAATTTATTAAAAACAATATGGAATATTATCCCAAGCCTAATTTGTAAAATTATTATTTTTCCTAAATCCTTATTTAATTTTCATCGATATTTCTAATGAAATTTTAGCAACATCTTCCCTAAAAAATAGGACATAACCACTTGTAAAATAGGTTGATTTCCTATAAAAACACTTCTATAATATATATATATATATATCAACATCACTCAAGTCAAGTTGAGCCTCCAAACTTCTCATATCCCCGACTAAACACATTCTATAATCCAATAATTAATAATTCTCTTGTTCTTCACACAATTTTCAACAGTCATAAATACTCATACAATAATAATTAACTTAACTAATGATTATATCAACACATTAATTTATTTTTCGATTAATCAATAATAATTTTCTATAATCATATAGTTAATAATATATTTCAATTAAACTAATCAATTACATTAATTAAATAATCATAAACAATATATCCAAATTCTCAATAATGGATTAAATATATATAAAGTATGTTGCTCAACGCTAATTAGTCAAATCTTTATTAGATCTAAGGTATTAATTATTTAATTAAAGATAACTAATTTAACTATTAGTTAAATTATTTTCCTCAATTCATTATATTATACATAACTCTTGTATTATTAAATCTCATAACTTCTATTAAATAAGTCACTTCTATTATTTTATCTCACTCTTATATAATAAAGTCCAATAATTTCATTTAATTGCAACTAATTCTCCAATATTCATCACTAAATTCTAAAATTCTATTTTGATTACAATATCCATAAATAACACTATAATCATTATTAATTATTATTAATTTCTTTAAATCAAATTAAATCCTCCAATTCAATAAATTTTCTCTAATCATGTTTAGATCTCAAAATCACTTAGTTACCTTCATAACTATTCTATTAACTCCATGAAATACCCATAAAAATTCTATAATCCTTAATAATTATATTAATTCTAATTAATTTTCTAATTAAAATAAACTCTATTAATTCCCATAATTAATCCAAAATCACCATTAAACCTCATTTCTTCCATCTATAAATAATTTAATAATATCATATATCTATCTAGTCTATTCCCTAACCATTAACCTCTAATAAACATTAATTTCATAATTTTAAATTCATAAAATCTTCATGAAAATTACACCAACACAATCAAGATGAAAATGTGCACATTCTGTCCTAATACGCCTCCCAGACCTCGTTGGAGCCGCCACCTATGGTGGTTGAAGTTTGCTGCTGAATACCATTGGAAAAACAACTAAAGCCATCTCGTAGATCGTCTTCATAGGAGTTTGCAGGAACTTATAGAATCATCATATAAGTTACCGTTTGTCCAAAATCTTAAAAAAAATAGAGCTTTGACCAAAACTTTGACTAGCTACTACGTCGTCATCTAACCTCCATTCTAGATGAATTAGGTATCCATTGAAAGCTTGCGAAGAGTGCTTTCCATAGCAACTTGAATGACTCAAAACGAAGTTATGGTTGAAGAGTTATGACCATTTGAAAATTCTACCCCTATTGTCACCAATTTCGCATTGTCGCCATCGTTAGTGGCATTCCCGAGTGGAATTGAACTGATTGGATGACCACCTGGCTGGCCTTCTCTCTCTCTCTCTCTCTCTCTCATCCACCTGCTGGTGCGTTAATGGTGCGAGAATTAAAACAGCAAGTAAGCCTTATTTTATTTTATTTTATAAATAAAGGTATTAAGATTAGTTATTATAATACAATAATTATAATTCTTGCAATTAAAATGTCCACCACGCAATAATTAAAATTTTTACGATTAAAATTTCCATATACAAAATATTTAAATTTTACAACATTAAATCTTTTAATGATCATTAAATTAAATTTCATAAAATACATAAATTAAATTAAATTAATCCCTTAAACACAAATATAATAACTTCACTTAAATAAGTTTTAATTTATTTAAATTAAATATTAAAACATCCCTAATCAATTATTTCATAACACAAAATATTTCTCATAAATTTATTTAATTTCTCAAAAATTAATAAAATCTTCTCACATAATGACTTTCATAAATAATTATATTAACATAAATAATTTTAAATCTTTTATAATTAAATAGATCATATTATTTTAATAATATCACTGCTCTATATTAAATTTATACTTAAATAACTAATTTCTTATCTTTAAATTCTTAAATTATTTAATATATATATATATATATATATATATATATATATATATATATATATATATAGGTGATGTGTGACTTGTAAAAGTTAAAGTGTGACTTGTAAAAGTTAAAGTTGAATCTCACTTAGGTTTTATC
>CATIWR010583109.1:0-28755 GCA_949677035.1 Omphalea diandra
AAACAAAACAGAAAAATTGCAAGAACGTCGATACCTTTACACTTGACCAGGAAAACCCAATTCCAAATTACAGATAAAACCGCCATAGACCTCCTCCCCCCCCCCCAAAAAAAAAAAAAAAAAAAAGAACCCAATGTATCAATCCTGTTAGGAAATAATAAATCATCAAGAAACGTTACTTCTTTACATGATAAAATTGAGAAGAGAAATAGAGATAGACCTTACCTTCCAGCTGAGAGAAACGGAGTACTGGAGTTTGTGGGTTAGGTAACGAAACCAAGTGGATGGAGAAACCATTTGCACGCACTTAACTAAGCTGAAATATGTGAATATTGGGTCAGGTGTGAAGTCTTTAATTAGCTGGTGAAGAACAGGAGCAGCAGCAGATGCATCCCTCGTGTGTTTTATTTGTTTCGTTAAACCCCAAGAGAGAGTGTGTGAGGGTACCGTTTTGCAAGGTCTCGTCTCGTTCCGTGGCATTTGTAACTCCGTTCGTTAACACTGATCACTGACGTTGTTGGGCCCTCTACGGGTTAAGGACATTCTAGCTCCGTTTTGTTAATAATTTGTTTAACATTTTAAGTTTGGTAAATTTTAGGAATTTAATAATTTCATTGAATAATGTTTAAAAAAATAAATATAACATAAACTAGTTAATAAATTAGAAAATAATATTTAAAATAGTTAATTTTTATTTAATTTAATAATAAATTATTAATTATGTTACGTAAATGCATTATAATATTTACCTTTAAATTCATGTATTTCAATTAGGGCCGCAAATAAAGTAATGGTCTATTTGAGAATAGTTAATAAAAGTTGTTGATAGGTGCTGACTAATAACGATTTGATATTAAGTGTTTGATAATTTTTTTAATTATTATTAATTTATAAGATAATTAATAAAAATATAATTTTAATATTTGATATATTAAATTAAATAACTACAAAATAAAATATAGTAAATAATATATTTTTTACTTGTATTTATAAAATATTATTTCAAAACTTAAAATACTATAATTATTATTTTATATTTATGAAATTTTAATAATTATTTTTTTTATTAATGTTAATTAGTATATATGTTAATATGTTTTTAGTAATTAAAACATCTTACATATAATTTTTCATAAAACTTCTATATAATAATTAAAATTTTTATTTTTTATATAAATAATTAAAATATTATAATTTATAGTTGGTAGATCAATAATAAAATCTTAAGAATAATATATAAGTAATATAATTTTAACTTTTATTTAATTATTATTGTAATTGTTTAAGGATAAAAATTACACCTGATTGTAGTTATATTTTATATATTTTTCATCTATTAATTACATCAAATATCCTCTAAAACTTGCAAGTAACTTAAAGGTTCGATTTAATAAAAACTCGTTTCAGTTTATTTATATAGTTAGCAAATAATTCTTTAATTTAATTTTCAAGTTCATTTAATAAATGAGCTAAAGCTGATTAATATGTGTTCCGCTTATTTAAGGATTATTTTCATTCACACACAACTTACAACTTATTATATTGTTATCCCTAAACAGAAAATTATAACACAAAAAATAACTGAACTCACAACTTAAGCACAATAAAATCCATCTATCAATGTTCTTATGACACAACAACTTGAAATATGATTAGACTGTCACGTTTTACGCAGTACCAGCTGATCACGTCCGCTCTCTCCCCGCGTCGTACCATCTATTCTAGGCTTCTCCGTTTAGCTTTTTATTCTCTCTTCGCATTAACTAGTGTTTTTAAAATTGGATAACTCAATGAATTAGTGAGCTAATTAATTTACAAGTCGGTTTATCTAATCGATTTGATTAATTTGATTTAATTAATTTAATAATAATTAAAAATTAAAAATTATTATTAAAATAATTTTAAAAATAATATATATAAATATATTTAAAATACTTTAAAATATAAAAATTACTTAGAAAACTTAATCGGATTTAATCGTACTGACCATCGGTTCAATTTTCAATTTTATCGATTCAACTTATCGGTCCGGTTTTCAAAACACTGATATTAACTTGCTTAATTTTGTTCTTTATTTAATTTCACTATATCTCCTTTTTAATCTCGCATTTTTCTTTGCACTATCTTTTTTTTTTACAATATCTATTTATTTAAAAAATTTTCTTTTCCCAATACCCTCTTTTTTTTTCTACATTTTTTATTTTTACAATTTTTTTTCAATCATATAAAGTTTTTTTGACAATTTTTTTTCAATTTCACAACTTTTTTTTTATCTTAAAACTTGTATTTTTTGCTTTCACTATAACCTTCAAATACATTATGTCAAAACAAACCATCAAATTCAAGACAAATACATTATATTAATATCCATAGTTAAAAAAAATTCTCTATTTTGTAAAAGCATTCAAACTTCAACCAACAAAGATACACAACCAATAGAAAATTAGTATGTATATATCTCAAGGAATTAACTAGTAGAATTCTTTAGTGAATACAAGTTAATTAAATTAAAAAGATTAAAGCTAATTAAAATTTATTTTCTTAAACTGAGCCTAAAATGCAAGTTTTATAATTTTTTAATGAAGTATAAAACTTGTATTATTAATAAAACATTTCACATGATCAAACACCATTTGATTTCCATGTTGGAAATCCTTGTCTTTCCTAACTCTAGATTTCAATTTAAATTTATAATATCATATTTAGATTTTTTTTTTTTTGTAGTAGTTGTAGAGAATGTGCTAATAAAGTTATAATTAGTACAAATTAATTAATGGACGGATGATAATTGATACCCATGAAAGGATATCGATAGACGAAAAAAAAAGATATTCAAAGAAAAATTTTAGAGAGAGAAACGATGAGGAAAGATAGAGTTTGTTGATTAAAGTATATATTTTCAATGTTTTTTTTTTTTTTTGGTTTGTGATTTAGGAGAGTTCAGTACAAAGAAAATGAGTGAATGAACAATCAGAAATTTGGTGTGAAAGTTTTTTCACAATCTTTTTTCAATTTTAGTTGATGCTACAATCATCTGTTACTTTCTATCAAATGTAGTGAACCTCAAAAATATTATTGAGATTCAAATAAAAGGACTCTTGCATTGGAACTAAAAAAAATATAATTAATGAAGATATTTTTGACAATCAATTATTAACCTAGCAATTAAAAAAAACGAACTATATTTTAGGATGAGCAAAAAATAAAAAATATTTATTAAAATAGAATGGAGGAAGTAATATTATAACATTATCCGAATTTCATAGTTGGATTATATTTCTAGAGTTATCAAATGTTATACCTATAAAAATCTTCAAAATTAAACTTATATTTGAATCATTTTAGAAATTTTCTTTTGTTATGATAGCTAGTTAAATTACACATTTAATCACTTTTTCTATATTTTTTTGTAATTTTTATTGTTTTTTAAAATTTATAAAGTAAAGAAAAGATAATTTTAAAAAAATTATCTTTAAATCATTGTCCGCTACTCAAAAACAATAAGCTGGACATTTATTTTATTAATAATGAGATCATTATATGTCGATATTAAAGTATGATAATTAGAAGAGAGCAGTTGAACTTTTTAACATATAAAAGATATTAATGGATTGCTATTAGAAATTTATTTTATTATATAATTAATACATTTAATTATTTACACTATACGTTATGTAAATTTTTTATTTATAAAAATTAGTCGTTTACCCACCTCAATTTTAATTTTTCACTTCCCCACTAATTTCATAAGAGTGGATGTATTCGTGCGCAAGTTTACAATTTGGGTTTTTAAAAAATCTAATCTTTTTTTAAAAGTATATATGGCCTAAAAACGTGAGAAATTCTTTAATGAATTGAGATATAGAATAATAAATCATTTAATCAAAAGTATTTTATATAATATATTTTGAATAGAAATTATAAATATTATAAAATATTATTAATAAAATAACTAATTATATAAATAAAATTTTTTGATTAATAATTTTTCTTCATAAACATATTTATATAAGAGTAGAGTAATCTTTATCCAAATATCCAAATAGAACATTATCAATATTTTTAAAATTAGATCAAATTAATTAATTAAATAGATAAAAGTAAGAATCGATTAAAATTTTATTTAATTTAGCATTTAAATTAATCACCTAACAATTAATTAAAACAAAAAATTGATCAAAATTAAACAAATTTCAAAATTAAGAATCGAAATCAAATTTGTTCAATCTAAAATTATATAGTTTTATTAAAAAATTAAAAATTTTAAAAAATTATATTATTTTATTTGATATTTAAATTTTAAAAATTATATATATATATGTTTAATTTTTTAAATATCATTTATATATTTTAAAATAAAAATTATATAAAAATTAAATTAATTAAACTAATCAAAACAATTAAATTAAAAATAGATAAATTGATGGATTTAATCTTCGACCCAATTTTTAGAAACATTGAACATAGCGCGTTTGGCCGAAAGATCGCGTTTTGTTTTTTTATCAAGCCAAAAAAGATAGAGTTACTCAGCAGCAGTACGGAAGTGGGATCCAACAGATGCTGCTTGAGCGATACATCAGCCACGTGTTTCTTAGAGCGTGACTATTCTCTCTCTTTCTCCACTTCGCTTTCGTTTATTAACAACTGATCTGAAACTTTATGATCTTTAACTTGATTTTATTTTTGATTGAATAAGGGTTTCGCAAAAAAATGGACAAACTGAAACTAGCTCAATGGGGGGAGCGGTTGAAGACGGGTGGGGCGCAGATGAGCAGGCTAGTAAGCGACAAGGTGAAAGAAATGCTACAAACGCCTACAGTAGAATCAAAGATGGTGGACGACGCGACGTCGGAGAGGATGGAGGTGCCTAACTGGGGTGTGAATTTGAGGATTTGTGGAATGATCAATAGCGAGGAGCTTAATGGGACTGAAGTTGTTAGGGCTATAAAGAAGAAGATCATGGGGAAAAGCTGGGTTAGCCAAAGGCTGAGTCTTGAGTTGTTGGAGGTTTGTGCTATGAATTGTGAGAAGGTGTTTTCGGAGGTGGCGTCGGAGAAGGTGTTGGATGAGATGGTTAGGATGATTGAGAGTCCAGTCACAGATCAGGGGAATAAAGATAGGGCTTTGCAGTTGATTAGAGCTTGGGGACAAGCTGAGGATCTAGAGTATTTACCTGTCTTCCGACAGACGTATATGGTAAGCGTTTGATTGGAATTATGTGATTTATATTGTTTCCGAATTCATCAATGATTGCTGTGTGATATTGATTCCCAGAATAAATTAAATATTAAAAAAAAGCAATCCATTTTGTCACTTATGTGAATAAAGTATTATGATTCGAGGGATTTTGGAGTTATATTGATATATTCTGGTCTGCAACTTACAAGTTTTTAACATTTTCTGATTTGTTCTGATCCTGGTTTCATAGCCACATTGCTGGCTTGGGTATTGTAGTGTCTAAGCACCCACTAGCTTGGCTGTCTAATTCATCTGCACGACTGTTGCAAATGGGTCGTCATACAGAATTGTAGCTCTGGGTTTTGAATGACTAAATGATAATTGTGGCTAGATGCTCAAATTTCTGTAGAATTCTAGTGTTAGGTTGGACATAAAGTTATGAATTCAGTACTTTAACCATATGGCTCACCTCACTGTTGAGAGAGAGAGAGAGAGAGAAGGCCTCAAAGAGCATCTCACTTATTGATGTTTTTATTACTGACTAGCAATTTCAAACAGTGAACTTATTTATGTAGTTTTTATCCCCTCTTCTTTGATGAAGATGTTAAAGAATTAGAGGGTTCTTCAGAATAAAATATTATGGTCTCTCTTCTTTTTGTCGCGTTTTCCTATTTCCATCAACTGACATACACAGCATATATGGGTATTTGTCTTCCATTTTTCACATCTGTTATGTAGCAGTTGTAATCTATTTTTATAGATTTTTGATATACGCCTCAATTTATATGCTTCCTTTTATCAGTCTCATTTTTTGGTCATGGCAGATTTTGGAAGGAAGAAGTGTGCCTCAACGAGTAGAAGATGGGAATTCTCCCCCATTGCGTTATTCCCCAGAGTCATATGTTCATGAGCAGCCATTGTCTCCTCCTGAAAGATACCCTATTCCTGAAACTGGATTTAATGTTGCAAACCATACTGCTTTGAGATATAGCAATAGAAGCTTATCCATTGAAGAAAAGAATGAATGTCTTGTGACATCTCGAAACAGCCTTGAACTTCTTTCTAGCATTTTGAATGCTGAAACTGAACCTAAATCCATTAAGGTAAACTAATTTTCTCTGTGCTCACGAATGAGAAATTCATGTGATAAGATGCTTTTGATTTCGTAACTCTATTTAAATTTCAATAAATATCTTGCATGTCTTGGCAAGCATTATTTCGTCCTTGGGATCTCTTCAGTATTTGATCTTTGATCCTCCACATCCATTCCTAGCTGAGTGATAGTGTCATAAACAAGATAATAAGAGAGGACAAAAAAGTGCACGAGGATGATCTGAATATATGATGAATTCTTGTGTGGCTGCAGGGTGATCTGACAGTGAGCTTGTTTGAGAAATGCAAACAATCACAGGCTGTCCTTCGGAGGGTCATAGAAAGCACCATCAATGATGAGGCAATGCTATTTGGGGCACTCAGTCTCAATGATGAGCTTCAACAGGTCATATCCCAATATGAGAAGCTGGAAGCTTCTCTAAGATCCAAAGAGCATCTGCCTGAGCGCTCTTATAACTCCAAGGATGATGATTTGCCTGCTCAGGTCGAGCAAACTAATGAAAACAGGGTAACAGATCCCCCAAAAGAAGAGAGTACTACTGAATCTAGTAACAATAAGACAATTGCTGAATGAATGAAAATATGGGGTTCAGAGGGTTGCACCTCTTTTAGTCCTCAATTCATCTGGTACTGATCAGTTTTCAGTTCTTGCAGAGTAGTGTTACCTTAATAATTGGGCTACTGTAACTAGTTTTGAGCCTTTGTAATAAATGTTATGGTGCTTCTCGAGTTATTGGTTTACGTCCTGGAGGTCGCGTTAGTTTCTTCCTCTTGCCTTAAGACTGCGAGTCTGATGTGGTAAGTAGCTGTGTTGTTTTTGTTGGTTCTTCCAGGGTGCCCACTATATCGCACGTCTCTCCGGTCTTTTGTACCACTTTCAAAACAAAGGATCGACTGTAATAAAATTATTTTCCTTGCATGATGTATTAAAAGTTGTCTGTCCTTTATTATTTCGTGACTCTAATCCACTGGTTAGATAACATTATAAATGATCTCTCTTATAACATATGAAACTCCTCCAATATGAACAAAGGGCTAAGGGTTATACTTATGAACTAAGGGCTATCGGGGCAACTTCCAAGAGGGTAACAACTTTTTGCAGGAATTTGGGTTGCAGAAGGGTAATACTTAGGCTCACCTTGTGGCTTTCATTATTGTCATAGCTCATGTGATGCATCAAACAGTGGACATAAATCAGTTCATGCTGCTTTTGTGAAGCAAATTGTTTTGCTGATGGGTTGCAACTTCAACAAGGTTTGCATATTTTTTCACAAAAGTGGACTCCAAAGATCTTCGCAACGTAATAATATAGGTTGACGCGGTAATATAAAAGATAGATGTTGAGAATTCTAACTTACTGATCATGCCACGCCTTTCGCAAGCCAGTAATTGCAGTATAGGTCTGTCTATTTTTTATCTTATCTGTTATTATGGAATTATATTGATTCCATAATTCATTTTTTTGAATTGACGTTATAGATAAGGTGAGCAAAAACCGAATCCGACTGAAAAATCGATCGAATCGATTTGGTTTGGTTTATTTCGATTTAATCATTTAATAAAATTGGCTTGATTTGGTTTTAATTTAAAAAAATTTGATTTCGGTTCGGTTTTATAGATAAAAAATCAAATTAACGAAATTATTAATAAATCAAACTAATTTAAATATAATCAGACTTGAAATATATATAATTTAATTAAATCAAAATGAATCAAACCGAACTTTTATAGATTTGGTTTGGTTCAGTTTATATGTACATAAATTTCAATTTAATCGGTTCAGTTAATTCAGTTTTTCAAAATTTCCATTCGGTCAATTTTAAATATTTAAAATTTGATTTTGATAACAAATTGAATCGAATTAAACCAAACTGACTATTTGCTCAGCCCTAATTATAAATTGCATATTGAGCTTGACTAGACTCCATTGCCTATATAATTTTTTTTTTTAACAATCTCAAAATTAGACTAGATAGACCGATTGGTTTGAAAAAATCGAGAATCAATCATTAGTTTGATTCGGTTTAGTGTTTAAAATTAGTCAATAAAAATTGATCAAAATTAAAAATATTAATTAGAGAAAAAAATCGACTAAAGTAAAAAATTGAGTCAAACTGATTTAATTTAACACTATATCAATTTGTGAAAAATTTAAAAAATTATACTATTTTATTTAAATTTAAATTTTAAAAAATAAAATTGTTTATTATATTAAATAAAATTTTTAATTTTTAAATATTGTTTATATATTTTTTAAAAAAATTAAAAAAATTATTATATTATATTAAATTGAATAAATCAAATCTGACTAAGTAAAAAATTGATAAGCCGACGAATTTCATCTTTGTAAGTGTTAAAAACATTGGTTGGAATTCATTTCTAACTAAGAATAAGTTTGGTATTCAAGTTATTTCAATTTGATGACAAAATACAAAGTAATTAAATTTATTTTTATAAAATAATGTCGACATTGAAATCATAATCTATATATAGTAATAAAGCCAAAAGTCGGCAAGCAGGGCAATTCGTTCCAATTTGGAGGTGATTTTGTGATTTCTTTGAAATTGGGGGGTGATTTTGGCTTTTTCTGTTCAATGGGAGGGGTAGATCTGTCCATGGGGTAACGACGCCGTTTTTAAGGATTAGGAGCGTCTTTTCCTTCAGCCGCAACATAGAGTCATTCTCAGCAGTGCATCAATTTCTAGGCAATTATGTGGTTTAATTGAAATTAGGCGGCAGATTTGGTTTTTGGCTTACATTTTGCGGGGTATAGTTGCCATGAGGAGGAGTGAAATGGTTGTGTTGGCCTCTATTACAAAAGGAAAACGACGTCCGGCTGAAGGGGTAGGATGGACTTTTTATTCAGCTGACAGTGGAGGCTGGCGTCATCCTTGGCGCTGCGATGGTTCGTTGTGAATAGGACGTTGTTGCACTGAAGGAAGTTGTTTTTGTTTTATTCTTTAAACGACGCAGTTTAATGGTCTTTGGTAGGGTATTTTGGTTATTTCTCTTCTTTCCTAACACGTTGCTTCCATTTTGCTTATGAAATTCAATTTTGGTCCCTATCAACGGCGTCGGTTTGTGCTATTTTACCTTGCTTTTTGACCATTTTTTTAATTTTTTTTTTAAATTTCCCTTGGCTATGGGATGCTATTTGCAGGAAGCCCAAACTGTTGTCAACGTTTCTTCTTCTTCTTGGTTTGGTTTCTAACCTAGCTTTGTAACGGCAGAATGTAATGCCGTGGGTGTTGTTTTTGAGTTACTTTTTTGCGTATTACTTTTTTTTTTTTTTTGGTTTTTTCCTTTTTATTGAGATTTGTCTTTCTTCTGAAAACTCTTGATTTGATTTCTGTGGCTATTTTTGCTATTAGATAGTAATGAAGTTCATGGGGCTTTTAGATTTTATTTTGTTTATATCTTCCTATGGGTGTTCGCTTATCCTTCTTCATTCTTTCTTTATTTGGCAGGGATTCCTTTTCGGCGGTTTGGGGCTTATTATCAGAGGATAGCGGCAACATTTCATATTATACATTTTTGATTTAGGACATTAATCTCACGAAAAGGAGGTTTCTTAAGCAAGCGAGGTAAGATGGCAAAAACGTTAAATTGCGTATTTTCTACAAAGAAAATTAACTTAAATTAAATTTCAGTGTGGTAATTAGAATTGGGTTTCGTCTTATGGAGGATAACTATATATGTTCTATATCAAATTTTTGTAATTTATAATTTTAATATAATGTATTTAAGTCAGTTAGTATTGTATAGTATGGAAATGGGTTTGAATTATATAATATGGAAAAACATGGGAAAGAATTAATTTCATTGGAGAGTATTTAGTTTTGAGAATATTTTGTAGAGTTTGAAATATAGTCTAAGTTAATAAATTATTAAGTTGATTTTAACTAAGCTAATATTTTTGGAGCTGAAGTTGTTTTTATTTATGTGAGAAATTAACTTCTTTATATATTGGGAGCCTTTAAAATATAGTCTAAGTTAATTAATTATTCAGTTAATTTTAACTAAGTCAATATTTAAGGAAATGATAGTTTTTTATTCATGCAAAAAATTAAGTTATTTACTTTACATACAGGGAACCTCTTTTTTACAAAGCTTATTTTTACAAAATTTAATTACTTAATTAAGCAAAAAAGAAAAGGATTTCTATCACAAAGATAATCATATTTAGTATTTGAATTGGTTTTCTTTTTTGAGTGGATTTTGGATATAGCAGGAAAGGAAATTATATTTACATAGATGATGAAGTAAATGTAACTTTAATAATTGATACATAAAATTCCATTTTTATAATTTTTCCCCCAGAAAAATCAATTCAATTAAATTGAACTCAAGATGAAGAAAACATAACGAATTTAGTATAGTTTTTGATTTAGCTTATGGTAGAGATTTTTGGGCAAAGTCTTTTAATATAAATAATGATTCTTTAAATTTTGTGTAAAAACAAAATCAATTAATTAACATTGATTGGCTATGATAATAAAAAAATTAATTTAAAAACGTTTCATCATTTTTTCCTGAAACATTAGTAATATTTAACTAACCTTTTTATAAAAAGAAGATGTAACGAGTAGACTTAATTTTATTTAATTACAAAATTAATTTCTAAAACAGAGTTCTTTTAATATTTTTAAAAATAGATAATGCTTTTTAAAATTTATTGTATAAATAAAATTAAATGAATCCAATTAATCGAGTTTAATTTTGACAGAAAATTCTATGATTTTAAGTAATTATATATTAAAAATTAAGTTATATTTATGAGATAGTTTAACAAAAATTATATTGGTTTCTATGCTAATTTTGTTTGAAATTTTTGTACGCAAACAACAAATTTTAATATCGTCTTACCTATATATATGGTATTTATTAATTGCTTATATATAGGAATTTTGGGGGAATTATATTTATATGAATGGAGAAATAAATTCAAATTTTATATTTGATATTCAAAATTCTTGCTCGAAATACTTTTTGCCCTAAAATATCACTTAAATTAAATTGAACTTAATCTAAAAAATGAAATGAAGCAAAATAAACGTAATTTTGGTATAGTTTGAAATTTAATTTTTATTACAAATTTCTTGCAATAATGTTTTAATAGAAATTATGGTTTTATAAATTTTTATAGTAACGGGATTAAATAAATAAATTTGATTAAGTGCAATAATTTTAAAATTTCCATTAACTCCATTACCTGTAAAGCTTTTCAAATAAATATACTCTTATTTTAAAGTTTTCTTTTGCATGTTTGTTAGACTTTCTGGATACATATGTCAAATCTATTCATTTTTTTAACTTTTAACTTCGTATTTATTACAATCCAGGAAAAAAAAAAGACGTTTTTAACTTCATATTAAATTAAATGAACTATATTTACAAATATTTTATTTTTTTCCAATTGATTGTAATTTCAAAAAGTTTTTCATTTTTATTATAAGCTGTTCACAAATAAGATTATGATAATTAAAAATGTTTGATTTGATTTATAGACTATTATTAAGTTGGTAATGACATTTTAAATTTAAAATTGGAATTAATATTAGATATTTGCAACTAAGACTGTTTTTATTATTTTATTGCGCATAGATGGTATATATTTAATTAAAACTAATAATATAAAATGATTTTTATACATAACGGATAGTTTTGTTTCATTTAATTTTATTTATCATCGTCTACGTCTACTGCTAACTTCCAAAAAGATTTAGTTGTTGCAGAATCTGTTGTAAAAAAGGCTCGAACAATGTACAAAATTTAGAAACACAATATTGCCAATTATAAAAGTGTACAACTTATTGCAAATATAATTATTTATCCATGTATGATAGATTTAAAAATACTCTCTTAAAAACAATGAGGCCTGCTGATTATCTTTCAAAAAATATTTTTATCTTTTTTATAATATTTAAACATAAGGGTATTAACATTTTTATATATAGATCTTCTTTAAGGGTATTAAAATTTTCATATATAGATCTTCTTTAAGGGTATTAAAATTTTTATATATAGATCTTCTTCTTTCTTTCCATTTACTTACATTCAACTAATTTTACAATTCTAAATTCGTCCAATTTCCCTTTGCTTTATCTACTGATAGCACAGTTATTCGCATATATTCTTTAAATGATTAAAGAATCACAAATACAAATCTATTGTTTTAATTCCTTTTTTTCATTATTTCCTACATAAGATAATAATTTTGTTGTTACCTTCATTTTATACAAGAATTTCCAAAATTTTTAAAAGCCCAACTTTATTAAGTATAATTTCCATAACTTTATTTACCTTCATCATGAAAAAATATCAACTTTATTAACTATTAACACCTATATTTACATGTGTTAGTATGTACATTCTACTCCTTCTAACTATGTATTCTTCTCATGCCAAGTATACTGATTTTAGCATATGTTAACATGTATATGCACAAGTTTCAGCATGCTCGTTTAACTTCTCACCAACATTTGATACTATAATACTAAAATAATCCACTTCTTTGCTAAATATAGGCACTTCTCTATTTCCAGCCTACACAGATGACCTATAAATACTGTTTTAATTTGCATTTACATTTGTTCAGCTCCAAAACAACTCTAACAGTGTAAGTTCCTATACTTTGCTTATATCATCATCATGGTTCCTATATATAAATATATTTTTATAATTTATTAAGTAGCTTCTTATTTTATTTAATGGAATGAAATATTGTTTAAAAGTTGTTTATGATTGCTTAATGGTCAAATTCTGCCTAAATGTAACTACCTATTGTGCAGTTTTTGTTAAACTTACCCATACTTAACTATTCTGTTCCATGTTAACAAAATTTATTAAATTGAGTAAATATACATAGAACTTTTACAGTTAATAACAAAAAAAAAAATTTAATATTAATAATGCTTTTATAATGTTAGATATAAGTATGAGTTCATACGAAAATTTACAACAGTATCCAAATTTGTAACTATTATATATAAAAGATTAATATGAAAATTTATATTATTTATATCATCAAATAAATAGTTATGCAAATAAAATTATGCATCCTTTTGTTTGACATTATGTAATCATTCATTTACTCATAATTTTAACTTGCGTGTAGTTTATATTAACATACATGGTAAATAACTATTTCATTTATAGAAGTAACAATTTAAAATTTCAATAGATGCTTTTCTATTTCTTAACATATCCAACATCACTTTTCATATATTGTTAAGACTACTTTTATATTTGTTTCCTTATTAACATACTAATTTACATATTTGATTTACAAATCGTGACTATTAAAATACCATTAGAAATGATTTTGAATTATACACTTTGTCAACTGGGTTCTCCCTAGCAAGATTTGGAGTGGAAGAGAATAGTGACAATGCTTTATATATAACATTTATTATGAGTATCAAGATAGCACAGGTCAAAAAATGTATACTAAGGCAACCAGAATAAATTATGAATGCATTGTCGATGATAAATTTGCAGCTGCTATGGTGACTTTAAAACTATTTAAGAAGCATTTTTAATTTAAAGATCATTGACTATTACTATGGAAAAATGTTTCTGTATAAATTGCAGTCTAATCATTTAGAAGAAAAACTAAATCGTTGAAAAAAACTAATGAAGATTTGAGAAATTAATATTTCTCATTTAATGTGGTTTTTGTTATTGCATAACTTTAGATGTACAATATTTATTGCCAACATAATAATTTATTCATAAAATATTATCAAATTTATATCGATAGATTATAGATCTAAACGCATCATATCGGCCGTGCAATTAATTTCCAAAGTAATTTAATGGTTTTATTAATATCAAAGGCACCTTTTGTGAGTTTATGTGAAGTAATAGAAATATTTCTGCAATTAGATTATATGAAAGGACTGGCCCGCCCTGCAACTCGCCTAATTCGACTAGGTAAACGACGTCGCATTTAAAAAAAAAAAAAATTAAATGAGCGATCCGCGGGCCACCTACTCGTTAATTGATAAAATGAAAGCCCAAAAAGACGCAGGAATCTCAACTTCATTTTATTCCGTGCGCCGAGTTTCTGGACTCTCTACTCAAATGGTGGCAGTAGTAGGAGTAGTGGAAGTAACAAATCGAAGCTCCTCTCCCGCCAACAGAACCCCTCTTTTGAACTAATAAAAATCCGCAGTTACCTAAACCCTACCTTAAAAAACCCTAATTCTCCCTTCCCGATGCCGGCCATGCTCTCCTCTGGCAAAATTCTCAAACTAGAGATGGAGAATTTCAAGTCCTACAAGGGCCTTCAAACCATCGGCCCTTTCAAGGATTTCACCGCCATTATTGGCCCTAATGGTGCCGGCAAGTCCAATTTGATGGACGCCATCAGCTTCGTCCTCGGCGTCCGTACTGGTCAGCTCCGTGGGGCCCAGCTCAAGGACCTCATTTACGCCTACGACGACCGCGAGAAGGAGCAGAGAGGTCGTAAGGCCTTTGTTCGCTTGGTTTATCTGTTGCCCAACGGGCAGGAGCTCCATTTTACCCGTACCATTACCAGTGCTGGTGGTAGTGAGTATCGGATAGATGGGAGAGTTGTTAACTGGGATGACTACAATGCCAGGTTAAGGTCGCTTGGGATTCTTGTTAAGGCCAGGAATTTTTTAGTCTTTCAGGTTATTCAATTTATTTCTTTTTAATTTTTCCCCCTTTCCCTTGTTTTCTTTGTTATTCGATGGCTGGTCATATTGAATTTTCGATGTTCATTTATTTGGAACGTAATCACTATTTCATGATCACTGATTCGATTTACTGTAGTTCTTTATAAGTTTTACTTCAGCTGATTACTGATTTGATTTCCTGTTTGTTTTATGTGGCTACGATGTTTTTAATTCGTACTGTTAAAGCAATCTTAAATTTGTATCTTTTCTGTTTATGTTTATGTTTTTTTTTTTTTTAATTTTCTTGGTTACTGAAATTTTAATGTTTATTTATTTGAAACATAAGTACTGCATGTTATGGTCTTTTAGGTGGCTTTAAAAAAATTATCGCTGTTTCTGAGTGTCACTTAATGTTTATTGTACGTTGCATGGTGTTTTTGATTCATAGTGTTTATGCAAGTTAAAGATCTGTTATTGCGTATTATTAATTCTAATTGCAGTTTTGGTCCTTCCAATTGAAATTTGTTAGTTAATTTTTTCCCCATAAATGTTGCAGTTGTAGTGTCAATGTTGAATGATATTGGAACTTGAGTATTGTCATTGGGTTTAAAACCATTTCTTTTATATCGAACTAGATGTGTTACATTGGTCTTACAACTTAGAATGAAGAATCTGGTTGAATTCAATAGGTTGTTAACTTGATTGCAAGAAAAACCTCAAATTCTTTGTTTTGCCTGCGTGGTCGCTATGATAATTGAATTTTCTTATGTTTGATCTTACATCTGATTAATGCTTAATTTTGTTATGTAGGGCGATGTGGAGTCCATTGCATCTAAAAACCCTAAAGAATTGACTGCACTGCTTGAGCAGATTTCTGGATCTGAGGAGCTCAAGAGGGAATATGGGGAACTGGAAGAACAGAAAGCCACTGCTGAAGAAAAATCAGCTTTAGCTTATCAGAAAAAAAGAACAGTAGTTATGGAGAGGAAGCAAAAGAAAGAGCAGAAGGAAGAAGCAGAGAAACATCTTCGCCTGCAAGAACAACTGGTATCAACAATAAATCTGTCTGTAAATTATCATGTCATCTCTTTGTGATCAGATTCTGACACCATGGCTTTTGTTAATAGCTTACTTATCTTCTCATGGAAGTAGTTTCTTTCATCATTATTTTGTTTTCCCACAGAAAGCATTGAAGAGAGAACATTTCTTATGGCAATTGTTCGTTATAGATAAGGACATTAAAAAGATAAATGATGATCTCGAAGCTGAAAAGAGCAATCGTGATGGTATCATGCAAGAACTAGAGAAGTTTGAATTTGAAGCGAGCAAGAAGAAGAAAGAACAAGCCAAATACTTGAAAGAGATTGCACAATGCGAAAAGAAGATTGCAGAGAGAAATTCTAAACTTGCCAAGAGTGTGAGTTTACTGGGATGTTACTGTTTTATTGACAACATTTAGTGTTTAAAATGGCATCTAGGAGTAGTTCAGTAGATTTCTAAACATAGATTTTTTTAATTTCTGGAGCATGAAGTGGAAACTATCTAAGCAGGTTGGAAGGTGTTTACATGTGAATTTGTGTGTATGTATATTTTTCAAGTTGGGAAATGTTTAATTATTTAGAATAATGTCTTGATTCTCTTCAATAGGTGGAATGGACGAGTTCTGTAGCTTAATCCTAGTGGGATAAGGTTCTAGATTTATCAGGTGATGGGGGATTTGCAATTAGCCCATGTGCTTGTTCATAAAAACATGTAAAATCATTGGTTATGCCACTTATGAAGACTGATCATTTGGTATTTATTTACTTGGGACTATCAATCCATAAGAAAGGGGGTATCCAGAAGTTTTAGAGAAAAAGATTTCTTGTTGTGAGAGAGAGATTGGATTTTATTGCTTTAGCAAAGTTTCTTGGACTTTTTCTGCAAGTATTAGGGATCTGATTACTTGAGAACTTCTTCTTGTTTTACCTCTACTTTTTTTTTTTTTTTTTTTTTTTAAATACAATAGATTTGCTGTTTGAAATGTTTAGAATAGTCTTACAACCTTATTTCATTAAAACATTGCATGTGTATGGTAGATCTTGGCAGACATGTCATGTCCTGAATGTCTGTTTCTGGATGTTAATAAAATTCAATATTGTGAATTTCTTTGGACTTTCACGTGACCATTATCAGTTGGTTGACTATTTCTGAATTATGAGTCACTATTTTCACTTGTTGATTATTTTGAGCACAAGAAAGTAGTTTATGGTTTTATTTTCATTGTTATTTTCCTGTTCCCAGCAACCTGAGCTGCTGAAACTAAATGAGGGAATGACTCGTATAAATTCAAAAATTAAGAGTAGTCGTAAGGAGCTTGATAAAAAAAGAGAAGAAAAGAGGAAACATGCGGATGAGATAGATGAGCTACAGAAGGGCATACAGGATCTGACTGCAAAAATGGAAGATCTGCAAGAAAAAAGTCGAGATGGTGGTGAAAAACTCCCCCTGGCTGACAATCAACTAACTGAATATTTTCGGATGTAAGTTTCTTTTGGTTTTAACTTTTTTTTAAAAAAAAAAAAAAAAAAAACCTTGAGCTTATTTTGCTGGCATTTAGCTTTTTTTGAGCATCAGTTTTTTTTTTTTAATCAAATTTGAGACTAAGGATTTGCTTGGATTGCCCTGGCTACTCCTTTGGCATTGGAATATCTTTTATGCAAAGATTTAATAATTAACTTGTGTTATCGAGATAACTAGGAAGGACGTACTTGTTCTACTACCAAGGCAAGTTTTGTTAATTTTTAAACTGAAAGAATTATCTGGTTTATTTCCTGTGGCTCTACTTCAACAGGTACATATGTTAACTGTGCCCTATAATTGTTGTTGTATATACTATTCTAGTTTGTATGGTGATCATGTAGGATTATAAATTAGTTTATCTTAGCCGTGACAGTCATTCATTGTTAGATACTATAGATGTCTCTTAATTTGGGTTCTTCCCTCTATTTTTCTATTGCATCATAATCTTCCTCTGACCTCCTTCATTATTGAAAATTTATTGCTGCAGTAAAGAGGATGCTGGAATGAAAACTATCAAGCTAAGGGATGAAAAGGAGGTTCTGGACAGGCAACAACATGCTGATATGGAAGCTCAAAAGAATTTGGAAGAAAATCTCCAACAGTTGAAAAATCGGGAGCATGAACTGGATGTTCAGGAGGCACAAATGCGGGCAAGAAAAGAAAAGATTCATGATGCTTCTGCCAGGAATAAGAAGGAACTGACAGATTTGAAAAAGGAGTTGCGGGAGATGCAAGATAAACATCGGGATTCTAGGTATTTCAAATTGGTTATTTTGTAAAATTTCACCTCGTTTGCATTCTTGTATTAGATTAGGCTTGGATATCTGAGTTGTTGTAGCATCTGATTCTTTGTCTTCATTTGTTTAGATGTATTCTATGAAACTTTCATTACTAAGAAGCATAAAATGGAAATGATATGTTCTAGTGACCACAGATCATTTCTGTTATCAGGAATAAATATGAGAATCTGAAGTCTAGAATTGGTGAAGTAGACATCCAACTACGTGAAGTGAAAGCTGATAGACACGAGAATGAGAGGGATGCTAGGTTGTCTCAAGCAGTTGAGACTCTCAAGCGCCTATTTCAAGGTGTCCATGGTCGGATAACTGATCTTTGCAGGCCAACCCAGAAGAAATACAATCTGGCCATTACTGTAGCTATGGGTAGATTCATGGATGCAGTAGTGGTTGAAGATGAAAATACAGGGAAAGAATGTATTAAGGTGGCACTTATTTGATCTGTTAAGTTACTGCTCTATGTTTTAGCGTGGTTGCATAACTTTTATTATTTTTAATTGCCTTGCATTTTTGTACTGATGGTCAAGGTCTGTCATTGTTTTCAGATTTGTTGCTATAGTTGTGTCTGCTGTCTGTGTTTTGAGATTACAGCTACTCTGGACATAATATTAGTACTAATTTAATTTATTTCTGCAGTATCTGAAAGAGCAAAGGCTTCCTCCTCAGACATTTATTCCTCTTCAGTCAGTTCGTGTAAAGCCAATCATTGAGAGGTTACGTACCTTAGGTGGTACTGCAAAGCTAATCTTTGATGTGATCCAATATCCTTTATTTTAGTTTTCTTTATCTCATAGTTAAGATCATATTAAAAATAGTGTTTATGTAATTAAATCTTTCAAGTTAGCAGTCTCTTTTATGCATTGTGGAATATTCTGCATGTGCAACACTTTTTCTGTTTTTCCCCTCATCTGAAGTCTTTGTTGTTTTAGTTTGATATTCAACTGGGTGGTGTTTGGTTTGGGGTTATTTACTCATGAAGGGTGTTTGTATTCCCCATATTTTATTAGGTTTGAACATCCTTGTGTATTACATTAAGTTTAATCCTTCATGCTTTAAAGCAAATCTTATATATGAATGCTGTCAGGGTAAGAATTACTCAGAACTCCATTAATCGATACCACTCATCTGGTATTATGAAACTGCCTACACTTGCATTTGGTATATCAGAAATTTTTTAAGGGGAGAGGGCGGGGGCAGGGAGTGTATAGATTGCAATGCTGAAGTCCTGCACTATGAGCCAAACTCGTGATTATTTGAGCTACTGCCCAAATGGCTGAATCTGTTTGCACTGATTGGTAATGCTGTTTTTTCAGAGAGTTCTTCCTATCCTGATATATCACCATATCTTTTAACATATATCATATTCTTAGAAGGATGAAAAGCTCCATGCAGTGCACCCTACCCAGCCACTGTGTGCAAAGTTAAAGGAATTTCCTTTTTTCCCTTGTCCTTGGGGAAGGGACTGGGATTGAACTTACATCATGTGGAATGACCTGTAGGTATTCATGTTGAACCAGCCCCAGCTGGTTAAAAAGCATAATTTCGAAGCATAATGCTTTATTGGCACATGGGTGGGTAATGTTAGTAGCCATCTTTAATGTGTTTGCGAATAGTGCTTAATGACATGAGTCCAAGTAAAGCCTCGGTACCATAGGTGATTTATAAAATTTGTAATATTATTGGTAACATTTAGCTGTTGAGAAGCTTGATTGATGAGTGAAATTCAGTCTCTGTTGAGTAAATTTTAAAGCCAATCCAACTTAGGCTTCGAGCTAGAGTTTGATAGACTTCAAGGTAAAATAAATAAAATGAATTTTAGGGCATCTTATGGTTCATTTGTCTTTAATGTGGGAAATATGTTCTCTGTTTTACTGGAGATTGGCAAATTCGCTCTTCTGTTATTGCTTGTCAATGACCATACGATTTGAGAAGTTTTGAACTCTAGTATAATTAGCTTCATTGTTCCTAGGAATAAATTTGTTATATGCCTTGGTTGGATTTATGATGCTAGTTTACTTTGTCCCACTTTGTTTTAGTAGTATATCTTGTTTGCTTTGAACTCATTTCCACAGTGAGAACACGACTTCTGGTAAGCTTTAAGGGTTATAGTTGTCTTGGTATTTGATTTGAAAGCTTGTGGAATTTTAAAAAATGTTATACATAGATATTCAATGGTATAGACTGTGTATCCCGGATCCATCTGGCATGAAATGTAATTTGCTTTGCGGCATAACTAATATATCAAAAGAAATAAGGTTTGAGAATGTTCTAAACAATTTATTAAATGATAATTTCTTTATCTCCTGCACATATCTATTGCGTTGACTTTTTGCACTTCTTTTCCTGCTGCTTCTCCCAGTCTGCTTTTATTGAAGTAAGCATGTTGTGGAGCTTAGCAGAGTAATGAGTAGATTCTACTATCTGAATTGTTGTTTACTGTGTTATTTCCTGTTTTATTTTTTTGTTTGCATCTTCCATGAGTTCTTTTTCCTCCACATCCTTCGTTTCTTAAGAAAAATAATGCACTGGTAATAGAAATGTGGAAGAGTAGAGGAATTGAAGGGACAAATCAAATCAAATGCTACAATTTTGTTAACTTAACAATTGCACATTTGATCCTGTTCTCGAGAAAGCAATTCTCTTTGCTGTTGGAAATACTCTGGTTTGTGATGACCTAGAAGAAGCTAAGGTTCTTAGCTGGAGTGGGGAGAGATTTAAAGGTAATTACTACTCTTTTCAGCTATTAATGGGTTGTAATTTTTAATCTTGCAACAATTGAAGGGATTTTTTTATTTTTTTTTTCATTTATGTCTATTAGTTGTAACTGTTGATGGAATCCTCCTCACAAAGTCCGGCATGATGACTGGTGGTACAAGTGGTGGAATGGAAGCAAGGTCAAAGCAGTGGGATGATAAAAAAATTGAAGAATCTATTCTGAGTAAACTCAGTAACTCTTCTTTTCTTTCTATTTCAATTACTGGGTTATATTTCTAATTCTTGGTGCTTTGTAGAGCTAAAAAAGAAGAAAGAGCAGCTAGAGAAAGAGTTAGAAGAGCTTGGATCAATTAGGGAGATGCACCTAAAAGAGTCTGAAGCATCTGGCAAAATTAGTGGACTTGAAAAGAAGATTCAGTATGCGGATATTGAGAAGGCACGCGTTGTCTTATTTTATTTTCTTCTTTTAGAAGATAAATTTTCTCATATGGGCTGTGTAAATTGATTTTGAAAAGATTGATTAATATGTTTTGGGCCTTATTTGTAGTCTAGATTATTGATTTTCGAGCATCCTAAAAGACAATGCTTGTGAGTAATTTGTCAGAGATTAGAGGTGGTAGTGAATAAAAGCTTAATATAGAAGGATAGAATCCTACAATTATTTGTCATATATGCCTGAAAGAGATTGGACATGGAACCTGCTGAAGGTGTTGGAGTGAGTAGAAAGACCGTGTTTGATAGAAGAAACAGATGGAAAAAAGCATGAAATTAGAAGGAAGCCTGTTGCTGTTGAAAAATATGCAAAAAGATATGAGATTCATATGGTGTTGAAAAATATGTTTTACTTTGGTATTTCACTCAGCTTCCGTTGGTTAATCATTCTTCTGCTGGTTTTGCTGCAGCGAAGCATCGAGGACAAACTTGAAAACCTGAAAAGGGAGAAGCATATTATTAAAGAGGAAATTGATCGTATAAAACCTGAACTTCGCAAGGTAATGAAGGGTCTGACTATTTTTATCACCTTAGCATGCTACATTACGGTTATGTCCACATTCTTATGATACCGCTTACAGTTAAAAGATGCTGTTGATAAGAGGGCCACTGAAATCAGGAAACTGGAGAAGAGAATCAATGAGATTGTTGACCGAATATATAAAGATTTTAGTAAGAGTGTTGGGGTAGCTAACATCCGTGAATATGAAGAAAACCATCTCAAAGAAGCCCAGCATATGGCTGAAGAAAGGCTTAACTTGAGTAATCAGCTCGCAAAGTTGAAGTATCAGTATGTTTCTTTGTTCTCATTGCCATTCTTTTTCTATATTTATGTCAGACTACTTTCTCAGTACGCATGATTATTCTTATAATATTTAATTATTTAAAAGAAAAGGACTCAGTCTCTATAGCGCCAATATTTTATTAATGATTTTCAATTCATTGAGAGGAAAAGCTTGAATTGTTTGTTAGCGAACAACTTTCACCTGTGATATATTGGGTTTCCCTTGTTTTACCATCTAAAAGCTCTCATGGGTCTTGCAATTCTTGCTGCCACTTTATTCTGTAATATCTTTGGGAGAGATAATTCATCCATGTAAAGTTGCGAATTTTCCATGTGCTTGACAATGATTTCCCAATTCCCAAGGCTTTGAATTGTGATCTGGTTGCGATATTGTATTCTTGTTTTTTTCTCTGGCCAATTTGTATGTGGAATAGCCGTGTGACCTTTATACATATGATCGTTCATGATAAGTGAAGCCCTTTGGTAAGCTTTAAGATACTGCCAGGATTGTATTCTAGCAGCATCTATGTCCTTTGAAGGGTAAGGTTCAGATCAGTTTATGCACGCAGTATTAAAATTGTTTTTAGGATTGTTTCATCAACTGAATCAAACCTGGAAATGCGTGGAGCAGCATATGCCATTTTATGATTATAGTAAGTAACTAGTGGTAAATATTAAAGGCAAATTTGATTCTTTTGGAAGTGGAATAGGAAAAGAATTGACTGTCTAGATCTTAGGAATCCTATTATCGTTTTATTTTAAAATAACTAAATGGAATTTAATATTAATTTTAAACAAGTGCACTTAAAAATAGATTCTGTTTCTGCCTAAATTGAAGTCATTTAAGTATACAATATACCAAACCAGAAAATGGAATCCAATTTTAAGAATTGCACTCCATTCTCATTTCGAGATCAAAACAAATGTGTCATAGGGGTTACTTGTGTTTTCTACTTAGTTTTCTGTTAGCTGCTTCTTGTGGGAGACACTCTTTTTGGCATTCTCTAGTGGCTATGGTAGCTTAGCCTTGGACGAATTGGATTTAGACTTTTTTGCTGGATATGTTTTTGGATTGAACATCTATGAGGTGATAACATTCACTTAGGCATTGGTGCATTAAAGTGTAAAAATATACTAATAGTTCTGAAAGGCAATAAGCTACTACTATGTTTACATGGATTAATATATTTCTTGTGTTTTAGGCAATATCCAAAAGTAAGGCAAAGCCTATTATATTATGTGGCATGAGAGCAAGGAATCCTCTTAATTCCACTCAGTGATCTTACTTTGTTGCTGAACATATATTTTTTGAATGCTATGAATTGTTGTCTTTGTGTATTTCCAGCAGCTTTTACTGCTGGTCAAGCATGCATTTCATTTCCTATATAAACAGAGTTTTAAATAATGGTGATAAGTAAACTGTTTGTCATTTTGTAATGGATTTTGAAGGATACATTATTTATGCAAGTCCAATAAGTGATTTGTTGCTCAATAAGAAACTAAAAAGTATGCATTTGCGATGCTAGAGTCCAAAGTGAATGTGGACACTTATGCACTATTTTTTAATATAAAAACAATATTATAATATGGAGTTGTTGGCTAATTTCTTTCTGTTGTTAATTCTAGTTATTTTACTACTATAAAAAATTTCATGACAGTAGTGGCCATTTTAGACTGATTTAGTCAAATTTAGCCTGAATTTAGAGGCCTTGTTTGTTGTGGTTTCCATTCTTTAAAACTGCCGTATATGTAGCCACTTCGCTATTACAAAAGGTTTTGTTTTGAAGGAAGAGATAAAAGAAGAGAAAAATAACAAAGTGTTTTCTTGTTATAGTCTTAATTTTCTTGAGCTCATAAAGGAGAGAACTTATACTATTGTTCTTTTTCTCATGCCACATCTTATGCTAATATATCACTTGATTCTTTTGGAAAAAAATATATACTGGTTTGATAGAATGTATCTGCTAATATGAGGACACTTTTCTAAACTTTTGCTCTTTGTATTGCCATATTCGTGTGGTATGATGCAGAGAACTTGATGCACTGTTCTACCTCTATTCAGTTTAGTTTAATTTCTACAACTTGAAGAGAACCTTGCTGTGTTATATTCATGGTGCTTTACCATTTGTTTTCTATACAATGGCTCTTTGCTGCCTTCTCATGTTTTCTTTTCTGTTCAGGATGGAGTATGAGCAAAAGCGAGACATGGAATCACGAATTAAGAAATTGGAACATTCTATCATTGGTTTAGAAAATGATCTAAAACAAGTTCAGAAAAAAGAGACTGAAGTCAAGTTAGCGACAGAGAAAGCTACTGATGAGATAAATAGATGGAAGGAAGAAGTGCAAGGTATAGTTTAGCATTTGCTTGTCACTTATTTCATGTAAAAAGCTGAGATTTTCTCCCCTAAAGTAGTTCACTTATGGTGTTCCCATATATTAAACTTCCTGGATTATTCTCATGGTTAGTATGCAGCATTTTGAACCTTGAATGAATTTTTAAGAGTTTTTAGAAATGATTTATTCTGCTTAAAAAATGCAATAAGTGCATGCTGGTAAAACATGATAGAATTCAACAAAAAATTCAACAGAACAGTGAACAAACATTCTCTGTTGTGTGCTTCACTACAGTGTATCAAACATAATTTAAGGATGTCCTTTGCTTGGATTCCTCAGTTGACTACAGGGTCTATTATATAGCAACATTGTTTTGTAGAACCAATAAAGATCAATATTAGGAATTCATTTAAAAGAAACATTCCAATTAAACAAGTTACGTCTCTGTGATTTCAGTTTACATTTGTAAAGTGTTGGTAGGTCAAAGTAAAAAAATGTTTAAATGCTTAAGAATACGAGGAATTCATTACAAAATGCCCAAAGCAACACCAACCGAATTCTGATTGTATCAGATGACACATATTTGAAAATATGCAATATCACCAAACCAGCTAATGCATGTTTCCAAATGCATCCTGGAATGTGAAATCAATAGTTCTATATATGATAATGAGGAATTTAGATATTTTTTCATGTCCTTGTTTTGTGCCTTTTATTAATTTCCCACCAATTGTACCTATTTCTTAGAAACAAAGATGAGTTTAAGGCAAAATTACCATTGAAAATGTAAAATGTGGGGCTTATTTGGGCAGATAAACAAAACATGGAAAAGAGAATAGAGAAAAAGAATTTGTGTTGCTGACCCCAACTACTTTGAAATTGTACTAGAGGCTTAGTTTATTGGTAAACAAAATAATTGGAAAATTAAAGAAGAAACACCTACACCTATATTTCGATAATGGTTAAAAAAATTTTAACTGCCGCTACAAGTGTTTCAAACTGATTCAATCTGGTTGGGCTGGATTTTGAATCACTTTTTCCTTTACTGTTACTGTGAGCTCTTCCATTATCTCAAACTCTGAGCGTAATTATATTCAGTCATGTCATTGAGTAATTCTGTTGTGCTGGGTGGTTCTTCATTGAGCTTTGTATTGAATGAGAATCACAAAAAGCAGTTCCCATCCCACAATGTTGGATGTTATTTTTACTTTTCTGTTTTTTTCTTAACTATGTCATTTATTTGATATTTATCATGCTTCCTGTTTTCCTTCTCTAGAGTGGAAATCTAAGTCAGAAGAGTGCGAGAAGGAGATGCTTGAATGGAAGAAGCAAGCTTCTGCGGCTGCAACAAGCCTATCAAAGCTTACCCGTCAGATAAAATCTAAGGTCCCAAAATAGTTAATAGTTACTTTCTTCCCTAAAATTTCCTTACTACAGGATGTTATCTGGGTAGCTAGAAAGAAGATATAACTGAACTGTAGCCCAGTGAACTGCCAATGACATCTTTTTCTTTGGTTTTACAGGAGGATCAGATTGAGCAACTATTGTCTCGAAAGCAGGAAATAGTAGACAAATGTGAATTAGAACAGATAACCCTTCGTACTATTTCAGATCTAATGGAAATTGACTCAGTGACTCCAGGCCCATATTTTGATTTTAGTGAGCTGAATAGATCTCTTCTTCAGCATAGGAGACCTTCTGACAGAGAAAAGCTTGAGACCGACTTTAAGCAAAAAATGGATGCCATAATGTTAGAAATTGAAAAAACTGCTCCAAATTTGAAGGCTCTGGATCAGTATGAGGCTTTGCAAGAGAAGGAAAGGGTAGTGTCTGAAGAATTTGAAGCAGCTAGAAGAGAGGAGAAGCAAGTAGCTGATGCTTACAACGCAGTTAAGCAGAGAAGGTAAGGATGAACTATCTGATAAATAATGCGAGAGAAAATATTAGTTAACAGCACTATAAAATTTTCTAACAAAAAAAGTTTTGACTGATAAGAGTAGAGTAAAACAAATAGCATGGCACACCTTTTTCCATGTGCACAAGTGTTTTGTTGCATAGTATAAATATATATTCTATATCCCTAATGATGAAAAGAAAAACAAATGTTTTACTGCTTCTGTAATTTCATCCACAAATTTTAGTTTCTAATTTTGTTCAAATCTACAAACTTAGTTGTATCTATGTTAGTTGACTAAAATTGGCCGAAATAGAAATAATAGAAATAAATTTTAGTTTTAACTGGAAGAAAAATGGTTCCTGTGGTCAAGCACTTTTTTTGACCATGGATGATGAAGAGGCTAGTGGAGAATTCTGTAAACCTTAGTAGTTTTGTGTTCTTTATGCAGGAATCGTAGTTTATTTAGAATTATTTTTATTGTTTTCTGTTTCTTTATACAGGTGTCTGCAAGTAACACTAATTTTATTGTTTACTCTTATTTGAAATCCTTGTTGAGTTAGGGGGATTATTAGTCTTTATTTTCTTTGTAAGTTAAAATTTAGTTCTCAAGTCCTTTAACTAAGGTTTACACTTGAGTTTATGAATACCTAAACTTGTAATGAATTTTATCAATTTTGATTGATAAACTTTTCCTGCAAATTATTGCTCTAGAATTGTGGCTCAATTGACTCCTTTGAAACCTTGGGTGTGACTCCCGAGTTGCGGCATGAAGCGTAGTTCCAATCATGGTTTTAATAATGGCTGTTATGATACATAACAGCCATAATGTAATGGGATTTTGGCCTTCCGTTATTGTTATACCCATTAAATAATGTGCAATTTTTTTTTTTTTTTTTGGTAAATATAACAGCCATTATGTAACGGTAGTGGCCATTACGTAACGTTGACATCTTCAATCTCTCTTTTTTTTTTTTTTTTTAAATTTTCATTTTTCAAGCCATAAACACTTACAAATCTACTTTTGCTGCTGTAAAGTAGAACACAGGAGCTTTTTACACTTAAATAGTTAAAATCTCAATATTTATTTATGTAGGTGTTTTATATTTATTAGTTAGTTATAATTCTTAGTTTTAGTGGATTATGTTAATATTTCTTAATTTGCAACATTTTGCAATTTTTTGAAAAATAATTGTGTAGCGTTTTACTGTTATCGTTATTTTATGGTTGTGGTTGTCTTGTTACCATTACATGCAATCTCGATTTACAACCATGATTCCAATTATTCCTAAATCACTATTTATGTTACTTTTCATGGGTACTCTGCAGTGTGCACATAACCTAAGCCACACAGCTGTCTTGTGTCTGGATAGGAATTTTGCCAACTCCTCAATGTTAAAGCCATCTCAACTTTAAAACTGATTTTTTACTTTAATGTTTTTAGTCTGACATTAAAAAATTGTTGAACGACATCATAAGCAAGGTCAAGTTTGTTGAATTCACGAGTTTATGTAAAATTGGTGGAGGGTCCATAGAATCATATTGTAAAATTGGATCATAAAATCATAAGATTTTACTAACTACAAGAAATAACCGTCAAAAATCCAAGTTAACTTTCAATTATCTTACTTGTCTCAAGATTTGTATTCTATAAACCCATGATGTAAAATTTCTTTCCTTGCTACTATTTTGAATAGTTTGGTTGCATGTGGAGAATGTAGGAATAAAATTAAACTCCTGGAAGGGCTCTCATTCTAGTGCTGAGTTTAAGGTCTTGGATGTAATTGTTTTGGTCATTTCATGTACCACTAGAATATGAAATTTGAGGACTTTTCAGAATATAGAAATCCCTATGGATATGGGCGAAGACAAGTTGGTGCATAATATGGGCGGCACTCATTCTGTTGACTAGGATTCTTGTTTTGTTGGCCCAGCATCCACCTCTTTTTGCTTCTTTATCTTTGTTCGCTGTCTTGCAGGACAAAATCCCTAAACATTTTATGTTATTCTTATCAATGATGCCTGTGACTTCTATTTGGTTTTCTCAGACTCAATTTGTTTGTGGAAGCTTTTGAACAAATAGCAAAAAATATTAATGAAATTTACAAGCAACTGACGAAGAGTCACACACACCCAATGGGTGGGACAGCATATTTAACATTAGAGAATGATGATGAGCCTTTCTTACATGGAATCAAATACACTGCTATGCCTCCAACAAAGCGTTTCCGGGAGATGGAA
>CATIWR010583145.1:0-34249 GCA_949677035.1 Omphalea diandra
TAACTATTTTTCATTAGTCAATAACAAGTATGAAAAATTAAATAAAATACCACAATTATCCTCATCTCTCACTGATGCAATTAACTTCATTATCAACAGACCATCACAGCATCGACATAGCAAATCAAACAAGAGAAAAAATAAATAAATTAAAGAGAAAAAGGCAATAAAATACCGTTAATTATAATTTTTTTGAGATTAGCATTTAATTTCAGAAACTATACTCAACTCTGCACTCATTTCTCACCGAAGCTTAACTTTTTTAGGCTCTTTTGTTTCACAGAAAATAATTTATTTGAGAAAAATATTTTATGAATAACATATTTTTTGGTTTTTGAACCACATTATAAAAAATATTAACTTTTATTTTAACTTATAAGATTATAATAAAATTTAAATTAAAATATTTTATATTTAGATTATTTATTATTTAAGATAAAAAAATATATTAAAAATGAAATTTTTTGCAGATCTTCCATATCACAGACAATCACCGGCGGTTGATGATGATTGGTGATGAGTGTCGGTAGTGAAAGATGACCAATAATAATAATAATAATATATATATAATTTACTTTTTATTTTGATAAATTTATTAAAAAATGACTTAATTTTTCTTTTTACTATAAAAATAATTTTTATTAATCAATTTTTTTAAATACATTAAATAAAAAATATTTTATGCAAAACAAGGAAGCCTTATTCTGCTTTCTCAGTTACTCGGCACATCTATTCAGTGTCATCTCCCACCTATTTATCGGCTAGAGAAATTCCTTTCCAAGACTAAACTGCGTTACTAAGTGCATCGAGTAGTTTGACAAATGTTAAATTTTTATGTTAAATAAATACATAATAAATAAATCAATAAATGATAATCATTTGTATAAAATTAAACTTGAAATAAAAATTATATATATATATATATATATTAATATTAGCTGTAAATTCATTAATATTTATTTGTATTAATTGTATTAATTAACTATTTAAACTATTACAATTAATATATAAATAATAAATAATTATTAATATATATTTTACAAAAAATTATTACCTAATTAGTATATATATAAATAATAATTAAAATTTAACAAAGTATTAAAATTAATATATAAATGATAATTAAAAAAATTATATAGTTTAAATAATAAAAATAAAAAATAATTTAACAATTTATAATAATAGTATAATTTTTTACTAAAAATAAAAAAAATCATAGTTTCACTTTTTTCATTGGTTTTTTTTTTGTCTCTTTAATCATTCCAATTTTTTCTTTATTATATAAAAATTAAATATTTATTTTTATTAATATTTTAGAGAGGATGAATGTAAAAAATTTATTATCTTATTAAACTTTCTAACTTATTTTTGTGTAAAAAATTTTCTATATTATTAAATTTTTATATATTCTTTTGATTAGCTGAAGAAACTAAATACTTAATTATTATATTGTCACTTATCAAAAATATTATGTTATTAATACAATTGTTTGATAAGCGAGAAATTAATTAAATATATTGATTGATTAATAAATAATAATTAATTTATATATATGTGTGTATAAAAGAAGTGTTCGTTCATTTTGGCATTCTAAAATTTAATTTTGACACTTTCACTAACACTATTTTATAATTTTGATAAGAATATTGGTGGAATTTCTTCCATAAAAAAAAAAAAAGAATATTGGTGAAAATGTCAAAATCAAATTTTAGAATTCCAAAACTGTCTCCTAAATCTTAATACATTTAGATTTGTACATCCACCACTAAAATTATTAGATGGCCTTTAATTAATTTTTAAGTTATTATTCGTACCTTCAGAAATCATTTTCACCTTTTTTCTGTGTTTTCCTAGATAACAAAGACTAGTCCACTACAAAATCTAAAAGGAAAATGAGAAAGTAAACAAAAACAAAATATTCTTAATTTCTTTGTAGTCTCTACCATTTCTTGCCCAAATTCTTAATTTATTTAAATTTTTTGCTTTGCTAGAACTTATGTTACGGTTGTCTCTCAAATTTTGAATTTATCTACACCTTCTACTTTTTTTTTTTTATCAAAGTACAGCATAATGAATTTTATTTATTCAACTATAGTACTTTCAAGTTTTCTTTGTTTTAGAGAATTTTTAGTTTACTTTCAAACAAATTTTCTTTCAATTCATATTTAATTATCTAATTTTAAAATTTATATGATGGTAATTTTGAAGTTTATTTTATTAATGTTGTCTTATAATATAATCTAGAAGTGCTTTTAAGGTAAAATAATACTCTTAACTTATTCATATATTATTTAATATTTTTATCAAAATAAAAAATATATAATTATGATAACTAATTGCAAAGCAATATTAGAATTATCTATTCATATGAATTTATTTTTTATGATTGACCTTTGTTTATTTTAACAGTATCTGAAATGGGTCGGTTTGGTTCAATTTTTTACTAAAATCATACTAAATTTTATATTTACAAGTCAAATTGAATCGAATTTTTAGAAAAAAACTAAAAATTCAAATTTTACAAATATATAAGCCGAACTGAACCTATAAAATTTTGATTCGATTTAATTAAATTATATGTATTTTAAATTTAGTTCGATTCAATTCAATTTGATTTGATTTATCAATTTATTCATTTTTTTTTATAAAAAACCAAACTAAAAATCAAAATATAAATTTTTAAAAATAAAAATCAAACCGAACTGAATTTGATAAAAGATTGAACCAAATCGAACCGAATCAATCGATTTTTCAATTCGGTCTGATTTTTGCTCACCCATAATATCAAGTATTTTATCAATGCTATTATATATTTGTGACATTTAAGGCATAAATAAGCAATTTATGAATTGATTGAAATATCAAAAATTTAAAAATAGACATTTTTGTGTTTTACAGTATGAATTAGAATTGTTTCGCATTGCATGAGCTCCGAAATCCATAATGCATTTAAAAATATTGATTTGTACGAGTTAATTCCATTTGTTTAATTAGATTCATTTTTCAACCTAAAATTGTTTCAGTCCACTTTTAAATTTTTAAGAGCTTTTGAATTCTCTTTTTACTGTTTGAATTAAATTTTATTTTCCTCCTCATTTTACACTTTTTGATGCCTTAAAGAGCTGCGTCACTTTTTGATAACTCAAAGAGCTACGTCAATTTGTGAGTCCACACGACAAAATTTCTAGATCATTGTCGGTTATATTATTTATTACTTTTATGCTTGTGCAATGTATATATTTACTGGAGTAAAAAATTTTAATTAAATTTTAATTATTATTTGAGTAATATATCAAATATATAATATTTATTTTTACTTTTTTTATAAGTATTTATCATCTATACTAATTTTTTATTTTTTTAATCCTATTATAAATAGAATGTATGAGTTTTTCCTATTAATTGAATAATTTAATAGTACTTTACTCTTTTTTATTTTATTTTTTGTGGATATATCATTTGATATTTGATTTGTGTAATGCTTTTATTTTTTGAGTCATATATCAATTTTTTATTTGATTTGATTGATAATTTTTTAAAATGTGTATTGAAATTTTTTCTGTTTCCATGATTAGGCTTATATATAAAGATATTAATATTTTATTCTATTATTATTATTATTATTATCATTGTTGTTGTTGTTGTTATTTTAATTTTTTTGTATATATATATATATATAAAAGAGTTTTCAGTGATTACGTCTTCATAAATAGTTACTATTTTTATAACTGAATAATAAATGTTTATAGTATTCAATATAAATATTAATTACAAGTTAAAATAATCAGAATCGTTAAATTTTTAATTTAAAAGTTGAAAGTGCAATAACCACGAATATGTAAAAATTACAGTAACCATTAATAAAAACAAAATCAAAATAAAGTTTCACACTACCTAAAATAAAAACTTAAATAATCAAAAGGATTAATGACAAATATTTCAAAAGAAAAAATGAACAAAATTAAAGCCATAAAAATAGTTATAAATATAAAAGACAATCAATATATATATATATTATATGAAACTTTATTTTGATTTTGTTTTTATCTTTCTTTTTTAAGTTATTATAATGTATTTTTTTATTGTTATTTGATAAGATAATTGCATCTATATTTTTTTATTATAACTAAAGACTATTGTAGCAATCTATTGCACGTAATTCTAATGAAAGTTCTCATTTCAATTAATTTTAATATTTGTCGTGTTATATTGTTGCTTCTTAACATATGCCCTCTTATTTACCTATTTTTCGTTTGATTATATTTCTAATTTTTAAAATTAATTTTATAATATATTTATGATGTTCTTGAAAATTATAATAAATTATCTTGTATATTATTATCGCTTTTATAAATTAAAATTTATAACATTTATACTCAAATTACAATTATGCAAATATTTAAAAAGATGGCTATAAGTTTAAATCTTTCTATAAGTCTTGAAAAATAGTAATATATTCAAATAACTTTATGACACATTTATGATGATTTTAAAAATTACAATAATTTATTATGCTTAATTTTTTATATTAATTTTAATTAATTTAATGCTATATTCACATTATTTTTTAAATTATTTTACGTAATATTATTGCTGTTATAAATTGAAATTTTTAGCATTTATACAATAAATTACTATCTGTTATGTAGACATTTAGAGTGATGGTTATGACTTCAAATGTTTTTATAAATGTTGAACAATTAGCAATATATGTATGTGAATTTATAACACATTTGTTATTAATCCCGTTTTACCAGAAAAATGGAACAATAACTGGCAGAAAGAGAATATATTCAATTACATTTTAATCTATTGCACCTTCGATTGAAGCTAATGACTCCTTTGTACATTTTATATGTATCATCCTGTCTTAACTCCGTCCAAGCCGATGGTGCACCTCCAAAATCTCACAGCCAAGAACAAGTCCCCAAAGAATCAAGACTGCCGGACTCCAATCCAACATGAACAACAACGTTGAATTCCTCTTGTCCAAGTTCTCCAACTCAGAATTACCATCAGCAAGTCAAAATCTTCAAGAGCATAGCTGATTAAGGTAAGCAAAGTTGCTTAATCACTCCGCTATCTATATGTTTCCTTATAGGACGCAATTTGATTTCATACAGTTTTGGCCATAGTTTTCCAGTAACTACAAATAAATAAAACAGATGAACAATAAGAAACCATACCCAAAAATAGCAACAGCACATACACTTACTGGGAGAAAAAGTGAGCTTGTTTCCAGGACAAAGTATTTATTGCAATAGCACACCGTCTTATTTCACCATAATTCGTGTGTGGGGGAAAGATTTCCAACATAACAGCATCAAGGGCTATGAGTTTTATTCATATGATATAATTTCAGATAAAATCTGAGTTGTTTAGCAGAACTACCAACAAAAATATCAGGAGCATGCTAAAATTTGTAAATTTAAGTAGTCTGGTACTTGGTTAGATCAAAGATGCTAAAAGTATAATTAGAAGACTAAAAAGTGCCATTGATAGGCTTGTAAGAACAATGAATACAAGGAATTAAATTAACAACAGCTATACCATAAAGATCTATTGAAACTGGAATGGTTAAACTGTTCCATGATGCAAACGATGCATCAGATTTGACAAAGAAAAGGCCTACAAATATAACCTTAAGACAATCAACTCACCAAAAATACGGTTGGCGTAGCTATCCCATGCAATACCATTTAAAACATCAACGCCCTAGAATGGATTGAAAAATTCAGACATCAGGCATCGAAGGAAATAAAACAATCGAACAGGACATATATCATATGAAAAGAAAGCATTTTACAGATGTTAACGCAATCTTTTCACAAAGCAACTGTTATTTGTGATAAATGCTTACCATGTTTCCAGCAGCTATCAATCCTTTCCTGCAAAACACAATAATAAAAAAGAATGATTCCATGCAACTCAAGCAATGTAAAAGAAGAGTTAATAATATCTTGATTAAATTGGAACCAAATATCATAACATATAACAAGGAAATGGGAAAAAGGAAAAACCTTAAATTTTCAAGAAGAATCCAGCCAAGCACCATGCCATCTTTGTGTGAAATCCTTGCAATGCAATCAGTCTATATGACGAGCACACGTGCATCAGAAATATATCCGAGTACAAGGTCTCGAATAGCTATAAATTGGCAAAGTCTTTTGCATTCTTAGCAAAAACCTGGGATTAAATCTTCTCTTCACAAAGTTTGAGGGTCTAATGGGAGAGGGGGATCCAGTGAGAGATCTATCTAGGTGGTGGTATAACAAGAATCAATTACAGGAGAGAAGATTTCTAAGTTGAGGATATCTTAGGATTATTTTACAGAAGAAATATCTAAAATCCTAGAGGGGTCAACCGCATGATATTTTCAAGATTACTCTATAGAGTCAAAAAACAAATTTCAGATGGCTACTTAAAGCATGTGTCCGCCCATGGTCTAGACAAAAGGATAACCCCCAAATTCATAAATTGCTTCTTTGTGCAGTACAATGATTCTGGAAGAAAACTTCCCTGCCAATGCCCTCACTGAGAAGCCTAGAAATACTGACTATTGGAAAAGATTGAACTATACCTGCCAAACATTAGCCCAAACTTCACCATTTACAAATTCTAGTTCATTGAGGTAGCGTACTTCATGATTTTCGTATTTGACAACATGTTTTCTAATTACTGCATCACAGAAGACAAATAAAGCAGCATTAATGTGAAGTGAAAAAGCTAAACTTCATATATATCAAGTTGGAATTAGCACCAAAATATAGAGGAATAAAACAGTTGGCCAAGAGGTGTGAAGAAACATAATGCTGTAATTATTTACTAACGGAAAT
This sequence comes from Omphalea diandra, assembly GCA_949677035.1. Classification (NCBI taxonomy): domain Eukaryota; kingdom Viridiplantae; phylum Streptophyta; class Magnoliopsida; order Malpighiales; family Euphorbiaceae; genus Omphalea; species Omphalea diandra. Next base: position 6,837 of record CATIWR010583145.1, read on the forward strand.
TGAAGCTAGTATCAACTGCAGTTGATGGAACCATCAATAACATCAAATCCACAAGAACAATGAAAATTTCCAGACGAATGACACCACCAAAGATAATGGGACAAGGATATTTTATGGAACTTAGAAAACTTTTGTTTACAAGAAACACCTTTTAGTGATTGAGGGTCAAGTTCATATAACGTTGAAGTTCCATCACTTCCAAACAAAATTTTTCCATCAGTTGCCAATCCCCAACCATCTTTCATTTGATGAGTAAATTTCTCAATCTGCAGCAAGGGAGTAACGGTAAAACCATTAAACGTTCAAAACCAAGAACTTTTCGATCACTCCTGGAAAAGGACGCAACTTAAAAAGAAATAAGAAGCTGACTAAACAAAATTCTTAATAGCTTATGGTATAGCAAAAAAACAGGATAACAAATCAAAGCTAAGACAGATCCACAGTACACTCCAATGTGTAAGAGCTTATCAACATTGTAAAAGCCAGCAATGTTTCAAGTTGATAGGAGTTTCTATAGAATGAGGGTTATCTACCCTATCAACAAGGGATGAAATGCAATAGAAACCAAAAGTAATACCAAAGAAACATCTTAGAAATGCCTTAACAGAAGGTAACTATACATCACAACAATAGACAGAATATATATAGATGCTTAAAAGTAAAACGGCGGAGCACAAACTTCTCTTAAATCATTTCGGTCATATATGAAACCAGTTTTCGTCAACCAAGTTACTTGGAACAGCCTACAAAAGAACATTAAAATTATGATATTAGCATAGTACTTTTATTTTAAAGTACTTACACCTGCATAAATAAAACCATCAATTAAAACCAAATGCATGCAATCAATTATGGAAAAGGAGATTGACGGAAAACATAAAAAGAAAAAGCAGTCCTCTATCCGCTTGAGTGGAAAATGCCAAGAAAGAAATCCTGCCAACATTATGTATTTTGGTTGTTTCAATCTGGTTAAAATATTAACTCTTAATATTCATTAACATAATCAATCATCACAGGCTCGTTAGCCGAAAATGCTGTGACGAAACCCCTGAAGAACATGAAAAATATCCTTTTTGTAATATATTAGAGATACTGTAAATCTAATTTTGTTGAATTAACAAGAGAACCAATACAAAACTAAGTCACAAACCTTTTCCCAAGAAGAGTTAAACCTTCTCCAAAATAAGATCTATCCATCCTCTGAATCAGCTCAACCTGTATAAGCAAAACACAGCATAAGGTTTGAATTGAATATCTCATTGACCAGTCAAGACCATTTTTTCCCCTCCTCTTTACAGCGTTTTCAAGACTTTAGAGCTGTAGTCAAAGTACAAACCATCAAATATAAAGATGATTTCAAATTAATATATTACCAATTAAGGATTATTTTTCTAGCACTTTCACCACAAAAATAATTTTCAGTCTTAATTGGGAAGCATAAAAAACAAGGAATTGAATGCTAGAAAAATATACCTTTCCAGAATGAAGAGCAACTCTCCTAACTGATGACTGAATAAACAGAAAACAAGAATAAGGTTAAGTCATGAATTACACAAAGTCCTGTTTCAGAAATAAAAGGATTCCAGAAAGCATTTTAGAGGAAAGCAAACCCACCTCGCCATAAAGGCCAGTTGACTCCAACAGTGTATCATTTCCTGCATAAAGAAGACCCTGCAACAAAAATATAAAATGTCATGTGTTAGAAACTAAAATTATTTTATTTTGAATGAGAAATGAATTTTAATTAAACAAAAAAATAATAATTAAAAGTCATGTCTTTTGATTAGGACATGACTTTCAATTGGTGTCTTTTAGAAGGGCTATGTTTCTTTATAATATGTTGTTATAAATAGACTTCCTGTAACATATATAGATAACATACATACATCATATGAATAGTTTTTAAAAAATTCATACAGAGACTAAATACAGTTTACTTCACCATTCTTGTAATTTGGAGTGTGACTATTACAAGAAGAAATCGTTGATTCGTGGGAGACAATTCTTGCAAACTCGTGAGCACCAATGGGGAACAAATTTGTCTTAAGGAAATAGATTTAAACTCTAGCCTCAATTTGAATTCAGGTTTTCTACCAAGTCTATTTTCTTAATGAATTGTGTTTTGGTTTTGTACATGTATTTGATTTTTATATAATAAAATTTATACGGGCTTTAATTTGTTATGTTGTTTTAATTATTTTAACAATACTACGTACATACTTCAGCATGCACAAGAAAGTAACATCATTTTGAGGATAATTTGCGAAGCTTTTGTGAATTTGCTACTTAAAGATCCCAATCATAGCACATCATACCCCAAAAAACAAGAATAAAAATTAAAACACGAATCAAGCAAAATTCTGATCTACATATTTCCACATTCTCATTAGATTTGGGGGAAAAAAAAAGCGACAAAAAGACGAGGAGACCAAATTCCCAACATACGAAACAAAATAAACATGTATAGATATATGAAAACCTGAGTGAAGGCATGAGGGTCGTGATGGAACTCATTGATCACTTGAATCGTGTAGATTTCGGGGGAGGAATCAACGGAAGTTAAACTGCTCCACAAGATAGACGAAATGCCCAAGAGGGCCGAAACGCCGAACGCCATAACTAATAAAACAAACAGGGGCAATTTCTTGGTAGTAGAATGAGATGTTTGAGTCGATGGCATGGGAATACCTCGTTTCGAGGCTGACTGCTTGCTGGGTCTCTTATTAAGAGATCTGATACCCATGAAGGAATGATTTCATGGGACTGGGTAGCCGTCGGTGACCTGTAAAGCAGGGGGGGAAAAATCTGCCTTCGTTAGTTGGTAAGCAAATTCGGTTGACTGAAAATTTCCCTGAGCTGGAATCAGGTGTGGTAATCACAAGGCGGAAACAGCCGGTAATTGGTCCGTGGTAGTTGTATTCTCACATAGCACCGTGACGCTAAGAAAGTCTCCACACAAGTATGTAGCAGTACTGGCACGTGCGACGTCCTTGACAGCAGATAAAACGGTTAACGACAATCGCAAGAAAGAACATTCCACACTTGATAAATAGGCGAACTTTCTCGACTTCCTAACAGAGGAGAAAATTACCATATGAAATCAGATCGAACAGGCGGCACAAAACGCTGCCGTCTCAATACCTAAACAGCCGATTCTATATAAAAACGACATCGCTTGATGGAATAATCCAGAAGCCGCGGCTTGTCTTTTCTTCCTCTTTACACGATGACCTACAGGAGAAGAAGAGACTGGAACATCTGTAACTCTCCACTCTATATAGACCTTGAAGCACAACGTCCTTGATAAGTTCGAAATCTTGATCGGTATCTAATAAACTTTCGTGCTCTCTATCGCTTATTCCATTCTCATTTGTTTGCGCTTAGGTGTGTGGAATTATGGCGGAGGTGCAGATGGCAGATGCAGAGACTTTTGCATTTCAGGCTGAGATCAATCAGCTGCTGAGTTTGATCATCAATACTTTCTACAGCAACAAAGAGATTTTCCTTCGTGAACTTATTAGCAATGCTTCTGATGTAAGTAGTCCATCTGTTCGGTCCTTTTTGATAATTTTTGTATTTTTTTTCACCATTGAAGCTAATGGCGATTTATGGCGTATAGGCTTTGGACAAGATAAGATTTGAGAGCCTGACGGATAAGAGCAAGTTGGATGCCCAACCTGAGCTTTTTATTAGGCTTGTTCCTGACAAGGCTAATAAAACCCTCTCTATTATCGACAGCGGCATTGGCATGACCAAAGCAGGTAAGATGTAATGAAATATTGCCCTTGTGATTCCTTTGTGTGTTGTGTTTTATCTTCTATAAAATGGAGTTCAATTGATAAGACAGACAGGGATTGTAATTATGTATGTATGTAGATTGTTTGGCTTTGGCTGCTTATCATTTACGTGTTCTAGTGGAAGTAGTATATGGGTTATTAATTTTCTGATCAATTGATTGCTTAATTGTGTTTGTTCTTTTGTGTGAACAGACTTGGTAAACAATTTGGGTACAATTGCAAGGTCTGGTACCAAAGAATTTATGGAGGCATTGCAGGCTGGAGCTGATGTTAGCATGATTGGCCAATTTGGTGTTGGTTTCTACTCTGCGTACCTGGTGGCAGAGAAGGTTATTGTCACCACCAAACACAATGACGATGAGCAGTACATCTGGGAGTCACAAGCCGGAGGTTCATTCACTGTCACAAGGGACGTCAGTGGCGAGCAACTTGGCAGAGGAACCAAAATTACGCTTTTCCTCAAGGAGGACCAAGTATGGACTACATTCTGTATTTGAAATTTTGGTTAGTAGGTGACTGGTTCTAATTTATGACTAATTCTGTTGCGCGTTGTAATTATTATCGCTGCAGCTCGAATACCTGGAGGAGAGGAGGATTAAGGACCTGGTGAAGAAGCATTCTGAGTTCATCAGCTATCCAATCTACCTATGGACTGAAAAAACAACAGAGAAGGAGATAAGCGATGATGAAGATGATGAACCCAAGAAAGAAGAGGAGGGAGATGTTGAGGATGTTGATGAGGAGAAGGAGACCAAGTCCAACAAGAAAAAGATCAAGGAGGTTTCTCACGAGTGGCAACTGATTAACAAGCAAAAGCCCATTTGGCTGCGCAAGCCTGAGGAGATCACCAAGGAGGAGTACGCTTCCTTCTATAAGAGCTTGACCAATGACTGGGAGGATCACCTTGCACTCAAGCATTTCTCCGTCGAAGGTCAGCTTGAATTCAAGGCTATCCTCTTTGTTCCAAAGAGAGCACCATTTGATCTGTTTGACACCCGCAAGAAGATGAACAACATTAAGCTTTATGTTAGGAGGGTCTTCATTATGGACAACTGCGAGGAGCTCATCCCTGAGTACCTTGGCTTTGTCAAGGGTGTTGTTGATTCTGACGATCTGCCTCTTAACATCTCCCGTGAGACGCTTCAGCAAAACAAGATTCTCAAGGTGATCAGGAAGAACCTTGTGAAGAAATGCATCGAGATGTTCAATGAGATTGCAGAGAATAAGGAAGACTATAACAAGTTCTATGAAGCTTTCTCGAAGAATCTGAAACTGGGTATCCATGAGGACAGCCAGAACAGAGCTAAATTGGCTGATCTTCTTCGATACCACTCAACCAAGAGCGGTGAGGAGATGACAAGCCTAAAGGACTATGTTACTAGGATGAAGGAGGGGCAGAAGGATATTTATTATATTACTGGTGAGAGCAAGAAAGCAGTTGAGAATTCACCATTCCTTGAGCGCCTCAGGAAGAAGGGCTATGAGGTCCTTTTCATGGTGGATGCCATTGATGAGTATGCTGTAGGACAACTAAAGGAATATGATGGAAAGAAGCTGGTTTCTGCTACAAAGGAAGGATTGAAACTTGATGATGAGACCGAGGAGGAGAAGAAGAAAAAGGAGGAGAAGAAGAAGTCTTTTGAGGACCTCTGCAAGACTATCAAGGACATTTTGGGAGACAAAGTTGAGAAGGTGGTAGTCTCTGATAGGATTGTTGACTCGCCATGCTGTTTGGTGACTGGGGAGTACGGCTGGAGTGCTAACATGGAGAGGATCATGAAAGCTCAAGCATTGAGGGATAGCAGCATGAGCTCTTACATGTCCAGCAAGAAAACTATGGAGATCAACCCTGATAATGGCATCATGGAAGAGCTAAGGAAGAGAGCAGAGGCTGACAAGAATGACAAGTCTGTTAAGGACCTTGTGCTGCTGCTGTTTGAGACTGCTCTCCTGACCTCTGGCTTCAGCCTGGATGATCCTAACACATTCGCTGCTAGGATTCACAGGATGTTGAAACTAGGTCTGAGCATTGAGGAGGATGAGGCTGCTGGGGATGATGTTGACATGCCTACTTTGGAGGAAGTAGGTACTGAGGAGAGCAAGATGGAGGAGGTTGACTAAGCTCTTTAATGTCGGAACTTTGCGTTTTGGCTTGGTGGTAGTATAAATAGAGAGGGTGTGCGTCGTTCTGTAAGAAGATGGTCCATTGGCGTCATTTGCAAGTGTCTTGTCCTTGGTGTCTTTTGTGAACTCTTTTTTGAGCGTTTATGGGACTAGTTTACATGATGTTTTTTTGGTTTAGAACCAATGCAATCTGGAACGTTTAAGTCCAATTACAATTAAGTGTTACCTGACACTGTGAGTTGGTTTTATTTCTCCTCAAATGCGATCTACATACGATTAGCTGCTGAATTAATTTTTCTTGAAACAATTCTAGTTTTTCTCGTGAGACGGGTAAGAATAGTGTGATTACCTAAGGAAGACTGAATCACTAAAGTTAAGCAATCTTGCATTTCTTCAAGAACGGCAAGAGTTGTTTGATAGCAGACGTCGTAATGAAATTGGATCTTGATGTAAGTGCATGATTCGAACAGATCTCAATCCTTAGCTGAAACCAGTTTCTGAAAGTGCACCAGATTGAGACCTTCTTGAGGTAGAACTGAATCACACAACGAATGGATAAACGGCCATTTTGGGCCCTGAAGTTTTCCAGAAAGTCCAGTAAGACCCCAATTAATAAGAGCAAAAACGTATTACAGATACTGATGTGCTCCAAAAAATAGGGGGAAAAAAAGAGAGTGAAAAAGAAACTAATAAAGCTCTTCATCCCTCCACCGAAGAAGCCAATGTAGATTGAATAGCTTAATAATTATTTAGAATGGATAGACCAACAAATTATTGTATCAAAAAAACAATCAAATCCAATTAAAAGGCAGAAAAATGGAAAATCTTTCGATAAATACTGCTTGGGATAGTTTCACAACCAAAGAACTCCAATTCTGTTCATCTAATAATTATTTGGAAAGGCCAAGTTTTTAAAACGCAACTGTTATTCATTGCACTCATGATTCTAATACAGATTAAGAATCGAATTTGAAAAGTTGTCATCTAAGGGAATAAATAGAAGGGTGAAAGAAATAATCTATGATTCCATAGAGAACTAGGAGTTTGTGATTAGTGCTGAAATTGAAGATGATGGTTAGTGTTCGGATGGTTTCTGTAATTTTAGCGTTTGTTGCACCCCAAAAAAAATATTATAGCTTTTGTTGATTTCCGTAACTAACACAGAGGAAAGAGGAAATTGAAATATGAACGGAAAAAACAACGATGGCTTCTTCTTATTTTTATTTATTATTATTATTTTTTTTGTACTTCGCGTGAATGACATGCTTTTCCGAAGTAGGGCGATATTTGAAAGTTTGGAATGTCTCACGCAAAGGTAGTGCCATACCTAGCTCCTATCATACACTACAACAATTACTCTATGAATTTCTGGTCATCTAAAACTATTGAAATTATTATGCTACATAGCAAGTTAAATGTAATTAGTGACAGAACCCTCAAATTTTCTTATAGATCTCAATCACAAATAGAGCTCCGTATTGCAATTTGAAGCTTACCAAAAACACTAGGAGAGTAGGATAAATAAAAAAAAAAAAAAAACAGTTCTTAGGTCTGCAATACCACAAACAGCAAGAAGCAAGAAATTTAAGCAAAGCCAGAAGAGCTAGTTTGAGCAGGAGGCCCATAGCCTCCACCTCCTCGACCAAATCCAGGCCTTCCACCAGAGCCCTGATACAGCAAAACACAAAATAAAAATCCCAAACATAGTACAGCGGGAATCAAATTTAGGGTAAAACAATATATGGCTGTGTAAAATATCAAAATTCAGATATGCTGCAACAATTGAAGGAAAAGGAAACAAATATGAGCCCCACAAATACAAGCACAATGAGAAAGTAGAAGCAGAAGGAAAAAGGGAAAAGTACAAACAGGCTATCAAGGACTAAATGTTGGAAAAGGATCTTGGCCAATGAACCAACATTTTTTTCAGCCAAGCAAAAAAAGCAATGCAAAACAGCATTGATATAAACAGTTTATTACATAATTGCATCTAGAAACCAAACAATATATAACCATATCAACATCTGCCATCATTAACAGACAAATGATACTCAGATGCATATATATCTCAGCAATGATGTACATTCTAGAAAATGCAAACATAAGACTTCTTTAATGCATGTTGACAATAGTCTTTAGACAACCCATGATTCAACCCCATTTATTCAAAATCCCTTTCAGAGTATCAAGAATTGCACACTATTAGAGTTAGTCAGTAAGCTCAGCATCCTAACGTCAAAAGGAAGCCATAAATAAAAGGCAGTCACCAATGCAGTGGAGATTCAACAGTTTTATACATCAGCATTTGGAATCTTTTCAGCTACTTATGATAGATCCTACAAACATTACACATCACATCAAAAGGATAACAGAATTTAACTGATTGCTATAGCTCTACCTTAATGACAACGAAAATGATGGCATGATGCAAAGCATAACTCAGCAATCCCAGTCAAGAGCAAAAGAGAAATTACCCTGAATGATGGTTGGAAATCTGCCGGAGCACCTCCTTTCTCACCACCAAAATCACCCCCTCGAGGGCCCCCACGGTACCCATCACGGTCACCAAATCTTGGACGATCTCCATCAAAGCGAGGTGGGCCTCTAGAGATTAAAGCAAACAGTACATGTCAATCACATAACAACCACCAAGAGAAAATCTTAGCTGCATACCCTTAAAACAGAGAATGGTAAAATTCAAATTACCGGGGGCGGTCACCAGGTGGGCCACCCATTGGGCGACCACTGGGTCTTGTAGATTTTTTCAATGTGGCAGGAACAATTTCTGATGGGAGATTGAGGTAAGTCCTCAAAAACTCAATCCCATCATTAGTGAGGTACCAGTAATAGTGCATCCATGCAAATGTCTCGCGAACATACTCCTTGGACTTGAAACTCTGCATCAGCTTAATCACCTGCAGATTTGGGACGTCGATATTTGGGTGCTTTGCAAGGTTGAAGTCCTTCTTTGCATAACAAACTCCCTCTGTCAACTCACCAGAAATTTAATATCCCATTAACTAACAGATCAAAATATTCAACGCACAAAAACAAATAATCTAAGGCCCAGCAATTAAAAAAACCATTTTAAGAGTACGAGCAAAGATATAGCAGAGGCCAGCAGGCAAATTATGGTTAGCAAGCTTAACATAATGATTGAAAACAAAAGAACACAAATCAATTTCACTCATTGGGCATGATTGGCATATCACATGTCAAAATATAATAGTTAAAACTTACAAAATTCAATAATCTTGTTATGATTTCTAAAATATCAATCAAATTTTATAACATAAGGGAAACTATATTTTCATCCACATCAAGATTGATACAATTTTTCAAAACGGAAATCAAACACTAAGATATCATATAGCCTTATTAGCTTTATCTTTATTAGTTTCCAATGTTGCCAAAAGGATTTGAGAAGAACACCAAAAGATAAATCAAAACAAAAACTGGATAAAATCAAGAACAGAAACAACCCTAATAGATAGCTAAGTACCTTGAAAGAGGTACTTTGAGATTTCTCTCCTGTTCTTCTCTGGAATAATCTGAAAATATCATCAACAAATGGCAAACAGGAAAAGAAAAATAAAAAGAAAGTTAGCTATTCTAGTCCGCATGTACGTGCGCGCGCGCTCGCTCGCCTAAGGAGGGAGAAAGAGTGTTACCATGATTGCAACGTGAACACGAGTTTCTGAAAGTAGCTACACAGATGCAAAACCCTAATTGCATATGAACCTTAGATTCACTATATCGATTTTATATATGAACTTTCTGCCGGATAAACGAGTAACCCGGATTTGGGATGGGCTTATGACCATATAAAATTGTATTGGGCCAGTCTTGAACATCCGTCTTCATAATTGATTTTTTTTTCTTTTTTTTCATTTTTTTGTCACGTTTGCAATAATAACAGAATATATTACTTTTAATCTTTTGCTAATGTTTATTTTTAGATAACTTTTTTTTATTATTTTTAATGTGCTAATTTTTTTTATTAATTTGATTCTAGTTAGAATTTTAATTTATAATTGTAAAATCTGATGACAATTAATACATTTTTAAAATAATTTTACTTTGATTGAGATTCAAATTTAAAATTTCATTAAGGACGATTCACTTACTACTAAATCAAAATAATTAAAATATTTTAATATTACTCAATCAAATTGATTTGATTCGATTTTGCTAATATTGTGATAATAGTCAAATCATATAATAAAACCAGCAAACTAAATAGTAAAACTTTTATAAATTTGTTACTCTCAAATTTAACCATTAATATTTGACATTTATAAATGAATGGATCAAACTGAAATATCACATCAGTCTTTTGATCCGGATAAACTACCACCATTGGTCATATACTGAAATATTAAAAAAGAGTAATATTTTGAAAATTAAATTAGAACAATTGGTTGGATCGATAAAATTAAACTCAGATGAATGACTAATTTAATTAAATTTGGTTTGATTTTTAAGATAATTTTCATATTTTTAAGTATTAAATATATATAATTTTTTATTTTTTAAAATTATTTTCATAATATTTTTAAATTTTATTTATAATTAAATTAATTAAATCGAACCAGTCGATTAACAAATCAATCAGCAAGCTTATTCATCCAGTTCAGTTTTAAAAACATTGGGAAAGAACACATATGTAGCTCGTGACATGCACATTTATGACTTGACAACACATTTTTGTTTAACAAAGATCTATATTGCCACCCAAAATTAGATAATTACAAGCTTTAAGTTATGAGTTATCCAGGAACGCTGGCTGTACAAATTCATCCAAAAAGAATTGGACAGTGCTTTTTTGGCCAAGGAGTGAGCCACCCATTGAATTGACCAGGAACAAACTTGAAAGAGTAAGACAAGCATCCCTTCAGCATATTCAAGCCATCCAACATGGGTATTGCAATCCTTGCTGGTGTGACTAACACACCTTGAGCGATTTGAACCACCTGCAGAGCATCTCCCTCAATCACTACCTTTGAGAATCTCGATCTTGCTGCTAATGCTGCCGCCTCTTTCATAGCTAGTGTTTCCAATAATAAGGGATGAATGACAAGTGGATACCTTCTAACTGCCCAAGACAAAGTCTGCCTTGATCATCCCTAGCAATTGCTGCGACAGCCCTAACTCTGTCATGACTCAACACTGCCGCATTAAAATTAATCTTGACATTCCCCATCTCAGGTGGACTCCAAGACCTCCCCGAGTGTTGATCAGCCTTACAGAGGTCCATAACCTGGATTTGTGCTAAAACATCATGGAGTACTTTGATTGGGTCACTCTGCTGCTGTCTAAAGATGACATGCTAATACACTGATTCCCATTAGGTATTGATTTGAGGTGATCACTAACCAGTTGCAAGCAATTAGTAAACTCTGAACCAGTGATTAACGTTGAGCGCAACCCCAAAGGGGAGTGGAACCAAACTGTTGATGCATAGGGGCAACAGAAAAACAGATGAGCCAAGCTTTAGGTACCTCCGCAAAACACGCACTCTTGGGACAAGTTAGAAAATCTGTGTTTCAATTTAGGTCCCACAGGGAGACCATCACACAAAGCTTTCCACATAAAGATTTTAATTTTGTGAGGAATATTCATTGACCAAATGTCTTTCCATTGACTAGAATTGAGGGTATTGGAAGCAGACCAATTTCCATTAGCATCAGAAAGGGAGGTGCATAAACGCCACGCAACTTGATAACCAGATTTCACAAGATACTCACCTTGGTCTTTAATCCCTGTGGAACCCAAGGGAATGCTCCTAATAGCATCTGCATCTGCTAGTACAAACAATTGATTGATGAGCTCCACTTTCCAGCTAAGAGATCGTTGGTCTATGAGTTGATGCACCCAATAGATAATTGTTGGATCCTGTGATCTCAGTGTTGGAGTGAAAGGGTAGGTAGTAGGGAGCCATGGTTCTGTCTGGAAGGCAATGGATCTTCCATCTCCAACCTGCCATCGAATCCCATGTTTAAGGATCTCTCTTCCTTCTAGTAAATTCCTCCAGGCATAGGAAGGATTGGATCCCCTTTCTGCTTCCATGAAATTACAATGTGGAAAGTATCTTCCCCGTAGAACCTGAGAAGAAGGATTCTGTAGAATTCTCCAGCCCTGTTTTGCCAAAAGGGCCAAATTAAAACATTCTATGTCTCGAAAGCCCATGCGCAGCGCCCCCTGCCCCCCGCCCCCCCCAACTCTTGGGCGCACAATGTCTCGTTCAAGAAATCCATTGTTGCTTCCTTTCACTCTTTTGTTGCCCCCACCAAAACTGCGCTACAATTTGATTAATGCTTTTACACACCGAAATAGGTAAATTGAAACAAGATGGTGTGGCCTGAACTAATAGCCTTGATTAATACCTCCTTCCCTGCCAATGAAAGTAGCTTCTCCTTCTATCCTATCACCTTTTTGGCAATCTTCTCCTTCAATTCTTGTGGATACGCAGAAGGCGGGCAAGCTGATCCCTTTTATTTTGTGGGACATTGCGGCAAAGAATAAGGAGGATTTTTCCAGATTAATAGCTTGTCCACTGACAGCTTCGTAACGGTTAATAATACCTTTGACCGCTTGTACTGCCTTCTTGGACGCTTGACAAAACACAATAGAGTCATCAGCAAATAATAAGTGCGAGATGGGAGGACAGTGTCGCTATTTTGACTCCTGAAATCAAATTTAATTGCTCCGGCTGAAAAAGAATATTAGAGAAGCCCTCAGCACAAAGTAGAAATAAATATGGGGAGAGGGGATCTCCCTGCCTGATCCCTCTAGAAGGAATAATATAACCATGTCATTCCCCGTGAATTTTGATGGACTAGGTCACAGAGGTGACGCATTCCATCACCCAAGAGATCCATTTGCGATGAAACCCCAACACCTCCATGACATGTCTCAAATAATCCCATTCAACACATTCATTTGCTCTGGCAATGTCTAACTTTATTGCCATTTCTTGACGACCACCAGATCGTCTAGTTTTGAGTGAGTGCATAATTTCATGAGCAATCAATATATTATCTGTGATGAGTCTACCTTTTGTAAACGCACTTTGATTTTCTCGAATGATATGAGGAATGAATTTTGAAGTGGGGTAGTAAGATTTTTAGCAACAATTTTATATAAAACGATACAAAGGCCAATTGGCCTGAACTGCTTGGGGATGAGGCATAGAACAGTGATTCATGCTCTTCAGTAGTCTGCCCGTAGTGAAAAAGCTTCGAATAGCTTGACATATATCATCCCCAATGATCTCCCAATAAGCTTGATAAAATTTACCAGTCAACCCATCTTCCCCTGGTGCTTTAAGAGGATGAATAGCAAAGGCAGCTTTGCGGATCTCATCATTTGTCACAGGGGCTATGAATGCCAAATTCCTCTCTTCTGTGGCCTTTCTTTGCATTCTGTTCGTCACCATGCCAAAATCTGGAGGTTTGGTGGACTTATAGATCCCCTGGAAATATTGAGTCACTGTGTGTATAATGCCCTCCCTTCTAGTATACCATCGTCCCTCTTCATTTAATAGACCCATAATTGCGTTTCGTCTCCTCCGCTGGATAGTTTTAGCCTGAAAAAAAAGCAGTATTACGGTTCCCCAAAAGTAGCCAATTCTGCCGAGCCTTTTGAGCCCAGTATATCATTAGTTAATTCACCTTCTAGTTGAATCCAAAACATAATACAATTGTTATTCATTCTGCAAGCTTAAATTTTCTATTTATACACTAATTTTTATCCATTTTTTCTGTTTCCAAATTCGAAACACTCAATACGCATACAAAAACTCTCTAACTTTTTCCACAAAATCATAGCCAGAAATGTTGTAAGGTCACTTGCAAAGAGTCTGAGTTTTTGTATTGTTTTAAAATACGAAATTAGTTCAGTAAAAATACCTATATCTTAGGGTTTGGAATGCAAATTATAAACTTAGGTCTTCTTTGGCCTTTTTTAGTTTAATTTATTTATTTTGTATTGCAATGAACCTAGGCTAAGGCGAAGTCACAAGTACAGTACTATTTTTTTCTTGTATAGAAAAGAGTACAAACTGTAAAAAAGTTCAATGTTCATTGCCAAAATCAATATCACATGATCCCGGACCTCGAAAATTCCACAAGTAATATTGTTGTATTTTTTTCAAGCTTCAGACCCGTGATAATGTTCTATTCATTTTTCTATGCTATTAAACTGTGTTTGGTTGATGAGTAAAAGTAAGGAACGAAGAGGAAATTAACTATTTCTTTTGAAATTTTTTTTTTGTGTATTTGCACGTTTTAGTAATGAAATAATATATATTATTCGTTCGTGTGTTTCTTGCTGAAGATAGGATTTATATTTGTTATGTTGCACTGGAAGACAAAATTGTCACATGCCAGAGAATTTCTTTGATCTTTAGCTGACTTGGACACAGGCAAACGATCACCCAGGGGTTTTGATTCATCAGTTTTGTGGTAATGACTTGCAATTAATGGGTCATTGGTCTTTTTGTTGCATTTTTTACTTGATTTTGATTTATGTATATATTTTGACACTTGGAACAGTGATCTCAAAAATGCTTCTACTGGTTTTCCGTCTTCTAGTGATTCAGGTATGCAGTCGAAGGTAAAACTGCCATTTCTTTTGTTTAAACTCTCACCGATCTCCCCAAGTTTGTGTTTGTTTTCCTTTCTGCCAACTAATGTAGTTGTTCCTTTGAAAAGTATGAAATGCATTGATGATGAGGCCTTCTCGTTAGTAATTAATTCTCACACCTCCAGGAGGAGACCAAAGAAGAAAAAAGAAAAAAAAAAAAGCTTACTTATTCAAATGCTGGTGCCATTTTTTTTTTTAATCTGCTCTCAAGTCTTAGGAGACAGACGCATATATTAGTTCGTTGAAACATTTGAAATCGCTCTACTCCTGTTGAAGGTGATGTTGATATGTGTAAAACAATTCCTTCTTTAGGTCCCCAATTAATGCAGCCTCAAATCTTATCGTCATGCAGATTCTGGCAGACGGGAAGGCAACCTATCTGAAAATGGAGCTTTTGGAAGGGGCGGTTTTCCAAGAGAGCCTGAACGTTTGGCTGGGGTTTCTGCTCCAAGGATTCAAAAAGGCGGATATCATCTACTCAAAAGAAGTGAGCTCAACAATGCTTCTGCTGGTTTATCGAAGTCTTCTAGTCATTATGTTAGATTTGACATATTTTGTTGTCAGTTGCTCCTTTTTCTACTGATCTCTCCATATTTTGTCAGTTTTCATCTCTGTCATTTAGGCTATTTCGTCCAATCAGATAATGCAAGTTATTAGTCAAATATGAGGTCCTTTCATTTTGAAGTAATGATTTGTATGGTTCAAAGGGAGTTGTGTATTGATCCCCACGTATTTCTCGCAGGAACAAAAAGTGCTATAATTGATATATGTTTCTGAATGATATATGCTTTTTCTTTTAAAGTTCTCATTCTCTGCCTCTTCGTTATTATCAAATACAGCTCTTTGAAACCCATGCCCTAAGGGAACAGAGGGGACTGTAGTCCGAAGGGGGATATTGTTCTGCTATGATCTTTTGCATATCGGTGCATTGCATTTTACTGCTTAATCCTGATGTTATAAAACTGAAAGACGGGGCTTCTTTGGTTTCATTAGGCTTTTCTATTGTGGATATAAGATGTTGAATCATGTCTTTGAATGCAGATTCTGGCAGATGGGACGACATCTTATCTCAACATGCACAGCAGAATTCTGAACGTGAAATTTTGAGAGAGGGTCCTTTTCTAGGAAAGCCTGGATGTCTGGCTGGGTTTTCAGCTCCAGTGGTTCAAGAAAGCAATTACCATCTACTCAACAGAAGTGTTACACCATATCGGCCTCCACACCTCTGCAAGGTGCAGCTCATGCCTTAAAATTCTGATCCTGATGTTGCAAACGTTCAACGGCTTCTCAAGATTTTTATTATTATGGAAATGCCAATGCTAATAACATTCCTTGGCTCGCAAGAAGAGTGACAAATTGAAGAACGCAATATCTGGTATCTGGTTAAAAGAATGGTTTCCTTGTCTTTCAGATGGATCTTCACTCAAACAGAGAGAATGAAGATGTAAATGTGGGTATAACAGTTGACTCCTCCAAATGTCCAGGTCTGGAGAGACAAGAAGAGGAAAGAAGGCAAACAGGTAAATTCTGTGTCTTGTCCTCTGCCATGCATGTTTTGTGCTTTGAATCTTATCACTATGGTTCGTGCAATGTGGATCTACAAAATCTTCTGAGTGCAAAGATGAGCAAATCATCCTAGGTTCATTTGATCTCATAAGGAAGGAGGATAAAGTTACTGAAGGGAAACAGAACATTCCAGATAAACATAAAGAAAATCTGAATCCTGATATTGTTACACACGCAGCAGATTCCAAAGGAATGTGTGGTAACATCAACACCTAAATATGCTTGGAGTTGGCCTTCGAATGAAGCTTCTGAATGCATATCACGCCCTGCATTTGCGAACAACTCCTTGTAGAAGGAATTTGAGACAAATCCTTGCATCATTCTCCCATGCAAGAGGTAATTAGTACTATTATTGGTATTTTCAGATAAAAAGTTACTCCACATATGTCAACCATTTTTTTCATTCTACTGAATGCAGTTAGAATTGAGTTTCGAAAGATAACTTAGACTTTTTACTCTAATGCATTGTCGACCATTATTATTCTTGTCCCTAGTTCATGCTCATATCATAGTGTCATAAGTGGAAAAGGAAAGGCAGAGTTATCTTTCTTCTTTTGATGTGAGACATAGCCTATAATTAGTTACTCAGACTAAAACAGCGTTAAACCTCCAGTTTGATGACTTTTGGATCCTTTATCCCCGCTGCTAATATTTGGAGCAAAACAATAATATAACAGTAACTAAACTTGTGTAGTTGGTTTATGTTTGAAGAATCACCGTCAGATTACGAGTATTCTAATGAATATCATGTTAATCAATTCCGCTTCTTGATAACACTTCTAGTTTTGATAGCTAATCAATTTCTAATGTTGTTTGTCTGACGCCCCGTATTTTTATTGCATGGGTAGCATTGCAATGTTAACGTGGATCAGACCAAGACCTCCATGTTATCCTCTTCAACCTTTGTTGATCAGTTCACTGAAGACGGTACTTTCTATGAATACATCAATATTTGTATTGGAGTTTCTAAAATGGTTAACAAGATTCTAGAAAAATCTAAAACTATCAACTTTTCCAGATTCTCTAGACAAAAAGCCAATTGATGAATCTGAAATGAATATAACATTTAACAAAAATGCTATCCATGAGTCAAAAAGTATTTCTTCTGGAAGAAATAAATCCGAAGCACATGTAGCTTATAACGTAAGTGCTAATGAGCATGAGTCAGCAAGTTATTCTTCTCGAAGAAGTGTTTGACAGAAGCTCATCACATACACCATTTCTACTGCAGAAAAATTCTCTGAGCAATCACACAGTTCTGGTACATCATTTATGCCCCCTAGTGTTCTTAGGTGTGAGGACTTGAACAATCCTTTGGTTCAGTGGTCAGTGAAAACCACTTGCTTCAGGATCAACCACTGTCTTGTGATATGGAGAACAAAAAATCAAATAATGGAATTGATGAAGTTTGCTTTCCTGATGAAGACAGTTTGATCACATTTGATGACTTAGTATTTCCTGTGGATGTTAATGAGTGACAAGAAGTCAAGTAAAACTAATATTGCTGAAAAGCCATCTTCTTTCAATGCCAGCCAGGGTGATGAAAGATTTCAAAGCAGTTTGGGATTAACATCTGATGATCTAACGGACTCCAAGACATCTCATAATAATGTGCAGGCAAGGAAACCTTACCTAAACTTCCACCATTCCCATACACATCCAAGGAGGAAATCTTTCCCTCATTCTGTAGTCAGGTCCTCCGATTCAAAAATCTAGTCTTGTATTTTAATCCTTTTTGTGACTCTGGTTTTCCTATAATTATGCTTCCAGAACCTTTCCAGGATCCGTATGCTGAGTTAACAAAGTTTAACAATTGTGTTATGCTTCCTTTTTCTCAGCAGATGCTAATTCCTGTGAGTTTCCTTACCGATTAAATGGGATGCCTAGTGATGCACTATCTGATAATTTTACCCCGAACTAGCAGCAACAGATCTTTGGGGGATTTGATATGCCAATTCCTGGTAAGCTCACACCAGTCCTGAAATAATAGTAAGCTTACTTGCTTTTTAATTTTTTTGCGCAAACTATTCAATGTCCTGATGTTGGGATGACAGTGGGTTCTCATTCCTTTTTTTTTTTTTTGGTTTTTTGTTTTTTCAGGTCACAATGGATTCTTTGGTGGATACAGTAATCAAGCTGAGTTCTATAATAGACCCTTGGGAAAGGAACAAGCAAATCAGATGAACTCTCACTTGCAAAGGTCGAGAGATATTTGACAATTAAGCACTGGCAGTCGTAGGATGATATTCTGACTACTTTCAGGAATACAAGAAACTCATGTTTGTAGAAGGGTTGGTGTCAGGAATGAGATCCTCCATGGGTGGATTTCCATTTGACATCTGCATTAGTAGTAGATGCCGGATTTAATACAAAGGCAACAAAAGCAGGACAGTCCTTAACAGAACTTTTTGGGATGTTCATTTTTTAACGGGTAATTTTCACTTTGTAGATGGGCGTTCAGGCTATCTAGTCGTAGCTTTTTTTTCTGCTTTATCACTCTTTGCGGACAAATTGTGGAGGGTTGTAACGACCAACTAATATCATCACCTTCAGAACCAACACACAACTACGATATGAACATGTGTACTGGTGTGCACCATCTGGTTCAAACACGAGCGCTTATCATTTTGATTCAAACAACAAAGCAAATGACTGCTCATCCCAAACCATTAGTTAGAGTTAGAAGACACCAAATTATTCAAATTTGAGGAATGCTAGCATACTCTTTTATCGACATCTTTTTTAACACCCTTCCATCTTTTTTTTTTTAACGCTCTCATCGATCTATATTATTTTTTTATCTTTTACTGATTATAATAAATTATCCAATATAATAGACAACTTTCCAAATTTTAAGTAAAAGTGATGTACAATAATTAAAAAAATGTTAATAATTATTTTAAATTAAAAAATTATGTAAATTCATTATATCCAAATACAAGCTTTTCTTTTCTTTATTATAATAAATTATCTAATATAATAGACAACTTTTAAGTTTTAACTTAAAAGTGATATATGATAATTAAATTGCGTTACAAAATGTATTAACAAGTCACATGCTGACCTTTCTCTTCCTATTTTTGCTTTAAATATTTGTTAGTTAAATTGTTAAAAACCATACATTTTTGCTTATATTATTTGTCAGTTAATTTGTTAAAAACCATATAATAAAGGGGGCATCCTAACAGAGTGTCATTGTCTCGTTTTGACAAGCTTCAGAATTTTATCAAACAACCCAGCTCCCAAGCCCCTAAAATAGCTCACATTTGACATACCGTACAATTACGTTAATCCAGACGCTTCATTGATCAAATGCACACCCCAGCCTCTTGCAATTCCGAAAAAGAGATTGTTTCCCTAAAAAATGAATGAGAGATTGCTCAAAATGAAAAAGGAATGAGACAGAGATCCTGCCTTCTTCCACTCTAGGAAAGAACACGTGCCCATCATATCACTTATGAATGAAAGAAGCTCTTCAATCCAAATCTTCAAATTGAAATGCACCATTGGTGGACAATTCAGGTATTCCATACAACTTATTATAATTCATATATTTTCATATCAGGAAACTAAATGAAATTACATGTTTTCCAGACAGGATAGACTATTGCAACATGCACAAGATGACAAATCTTACATAATTTCCAGACAGGATAGACTACTGCAACATGCACAAGATGACAAATCTTACAGAACCTGGACTAGGAACATTTGAAATCCAAAATTTGAATAGAGTGACTTAGCACTGTACATCAAAACATTAAAGTGGAACTACTATACACTCTTCAAGGCTCCATTTGTTTCATGGATAATTTTTTCCTGAAAAATGTTCTTCACATTTTCTGATGTTTAGAGCGCTAAGAAAAATTACTCAACTGAATTATTTTTTATAATAAAAAACAAAATCATTTTTAAAGAAAATGACTAAAGAAGTCATTTTCTAGATTTTACCAAACTCATCCAAATAAAAAATAAATCATATATATAGATATTGATATCCATTACCGATCGCTGCTTGTCAATAGTGATCACCAACGATCGATGAAACCCATAAAATTTTTTATTTTCAATACATTTTTCCTCATAATGAATACTAAATAATATAAATATAAAATATTTGTGACATTTTATTATAATATTACAAATCAAAAGAAAATTAATATTTCCCTAACATATTTCAAATGCTAGAAAATATTTTTTTCCAGAAAATATTTTTCTCAAAAAACATTTTTTATGGATAAGTCATTTTCTTTAAAATAACTATGAAAAATATTTTTCATAAATAAATTATTTTTCATGAAACAAACAGAACCTAAAATATTAATTGTTTTCCCCTTCTTTCTTTCCTCTCCAATACATACAAGGGAATTATTGAAGTTACTAGCAACTAATTGCATAACCGAGAGATGGAACCTAATAGCGAAAAAACTTGCAGCAGGTGCCTCTAATAGCTGGCAGTTGAAGCTCTCTAACCGTAGCTTTTCACCCTAGCACAAAATTTTGACTATGGGATGGCAAAACTGAATTGAAGTTCAGGTATACCTAACAATGGTAAAAAAAAATTTACTTTGTCTCATCACTTACCAAATTAAGCAACACTCTTTGGTAGATTGTCTTTAATGGTTTTGTTTGCACCAAAAGCTTCTGAGTCAATATCATAGGACGAGAGCAACCTTCTCTGTATATATAAATAATAAAAGCATGTCAAAAATTGAAAGTGCAGATATCAATTAACTTACCATGATACAACAATTTTGAAGAAACAACTGGTTTCCTCAGGTGAGAGATAATAGGGACAGCAACACATCTCAAGCACTTGTAAAAGTCAGTTGGTTGCTAGTCTCATTGCAATTGGGCGTGACCTGTGGCATGAAGAGTGCATCAAATGCACCCACCTAGGTGAGGCCCACAGGTAACACTTTGATAACTTGTAATAGCATGTTCATTTTAGGACATGTTTTGCAATTTCTACTAGATCCAACAGATATGATGTGAGGAAAAGACTATCAGCTCTCACCATCTGACACATTCTAAAATATGTGAAAGAAAGCAAGATCTTTGCCTCAGCTAAGGCAAGAGGATGTTCATAATGAACTAATTTTATAATTAAAATGAGAAACTATGGTAGATGAAGTAAGCCACACAAATAGCATGCACCGCTCCAAAAAACATGAGCTCAAAAACAGCAAGAAGCAAAGTCTGTACTTCATAGAAACTACTTACATGATCCTCAAAACTGGGGCTAGTCAGATTGATAGAGAGGTTTCTCATCAACAACAGCACCTGAACAAGAACCACAAAGAAAAATAAATACAATGCTTAAGTTAGACCAGGCACAAACTTTACCAAGAAAATAATAAGACAACCTAATCTCCAATACCGCCTAAAAAAAGGGAAGAAAAAGTGCTGGTTTGAACCAAACACACCGTCTCAACATCTATAGGGTCCATTTTTTTAAGTCTCTGCAGATGGCCAGTAGCATTTGGATCAAACACACTGCCGATAAAGCTGTATACTTGTGCAAAGTCAGGAAGAACTGCAAATAAAAGAAAGTATGAGTGCAACAAGTGCTGAAGCAGAAGGAAGTACAAAAACAAAATTATCTACAACCAACATAAGGCAATAATAGTTATTCAGGCCTCTCTATGTCTGCCAGAAAACACAGAAAACTAAGGTAAAAAAATTAAAAGGATAATAAAATCAGCAAACATACAAAAAAAGTTATAATTTTGTTATGCGTACAAAAGGTTCAAATTTTATGACTGCAAAACACAGCACAGATTAAACACATCTATTGCAATCCTAGAGTAAGCAAAATGTATAGTACAACCTAAAAAGTGAAAATTTACAGACTTGGCATCAGATAAAAGAAGTTGAAAACTCATGGACTTGCGAAAAGTCATTAGGATAAGCTTCCACATCATAGAGTAGGTGCCACCATCAAGCCGTAAGACTGCTAGTTCTTCAAACTTCAAATCTAAGTATGAAGTAAAACAGAAAAATGCAGTGTTCTAACTCTACTAAAGGGGCAGACAGCCTTATTAACGACACAGGTGAATTACATGTACCGATGCTAGGGTCAACTCAACAAAAAGGGATGGTGGATGACACGTGCAAACACTGCAAAAAGCAAATCTACATCTGGTGTGGAATAACGTAAAAACCAGAGTTAAAAAAGTCATAAGATTTGCATGCCATTATCAGGATTATAAAGATTATAATTATGATATAATGAAAGGAAGACCTAACCTCTCAATGGATGGCCGTGAATCCCTAGTTCAGCTGTTTCCCCAGTTGGTTTTGTTTGAGGAGTACCCTCAGTGCTACTGCAACAATTACGTGCCACTGCTGGCCCTGTAGAGCACATTTAATATGGAAAAAAATGAGATCAAAGAATAATATTGCCAATTAGATTGTGATATTTACATTGCAAACAAGATGAGTGTTCCAAACCTTTTGTTTGATTTGACAGACTGACTGCCTGCAAATTGTTTGTCCAGGAAGCTTTAGCCACACTAGTTATAGGGTTCACATGCATTGATGTGGAATCAGGCCTTTCAACAAATCCAGGGTCAAGTAAAGCTGCTGATTGAAAGGATCCTGAAGGTTGTGAGGGCATTGGGCCTATCAAGATTGGTCAATACAAGAAATAGTTCCATTGTTCAAATGATTTCTAGATTGGAATTGCTAATCATACTTAAAATGCACCATTCCTCACCAGTTTTTGTGGCTTTCTGAGGATATGGATGAACAGCCTTCCTTTTAGGCCTGGGGGGAGGCAGGTATTCATGGATTCCATTCTTCTGAACCTTTAGAAAGTACTTCTGCGCATGACTACGAATCTGCAAAATATTAATTTCAGTGTTTCCTGTCACTGTCGGCACTTTTTGAAATTTGACATCCACAAAAATCCCAAAAAGAAAAAAAGAAAAACAAAAGCAAAGAAGGGGGAAGGGAATATGATTGAACCCATCCTAATCACACCAATCATATCAATTAAAAAATTGCTGCAATAACTTAACTAAAAAACCCTAGTACAGGAAACAGTGTGCTTTTGGGGCTGATGTAAACTATTTAAGACAACATTTGTGCTTCAAATGCAACCAATTTTACAACAAAAACTACCAAAGAGAAAGAAAGAACTAGCAGGGCAATAACTAATAAGAATTTATAATTGTCAGGGAGAACAAAATCATCAAAATCACATTTCGGCATACCTGAATAACCGTTTTTGATCCCACAAATGCTTCAATCTTTTTCCAGTCACGATCAAAACTGAAAGGATCATCACACAATAAGGGTATGCATAAAGGGAACAGGATAAAAAAGAAACTAACAAGATTCTCTTCGTCAGGAATGATCAAACTTCACTTAGATAAAAGTTTCAAAACAAATTGAGCTAGAAATCATGAGATTGTTAAACAAAGAAACACATCGCAAAAGTAATATGCTTCTTTCAAACAGTGTAAGATAAAACCACAAAAATTCTCTTCATATTGTCCTACCAAAGCTGACATATGGCGTCAATACTACCCTAAATCTGTTTGCCGGCTGTCATCATTTTCCATGTTCATATGCGAACCATGTGAAGAGGGGAGAACAGCATTACCTCCACCTTTACTCTGAATATTAACACATTTCAATACTCAGCTAACTTATTAGCTGTTTTTTTCTCCTTTTTCAGAAAAAAAAAACCAACAAAACAGAAGGTTAAATGTAGTGAGAAGTTATTCAAATGCATAAGCTACATCTAATTACTGCAACACACTCATATTCAAAATACACCAATACACTTCAAGCCCTAATTTAATTGCTAAAAGAAATACAACATATGTTTCAACTCAAAAACATTATTTAAACTCCAACAGTTAACAAGTTGCATTTCTTGAACTCAATATGTAGTGAAGAAACCCTAATTGAGAGGGAAGAAGCAGTACAAATTTCACGAGATTCAAGAAAATGAAGAGAAATTTGAATTGGAAGTTACATACAGCTGGAGAGCTTCGAGGAACTTGTCGTGTTCAGGTTCAGTCCAGCTCTCTCTGGACTTGGTAATGGTATAGGGTTTTCGGATCTTCTTATTCGGATCCTCCGATGGACACGTGGTCGTGGTGGTGGCGGCAGCGGCGAAGGGTGCTAGTCCAGGCAGGGCCATTCCGTTCGGATCCAAGTAAAATGCCTCTGAAGGGTTCGGATTTTTTGAGACCATTACACCTACTCGCGGTCTCAGGGGTTTTAGCTTTGAATTGACGGAGAAATGCGGCTTTGTTGACACCCAAATGAGGGGTTCTTATACCAAGCATAAAGATAAAATCGGATGCGGTCTGACGGCTTATCAATATATGCCACGTTATCATATCATAGTCCGCAATTTTTATTTCTTTCTTTCCGTCACTTATTACTCCCTTTGTTTTATCTTAAATGGAATTTAAGATTTTTATACATATATTAAAAATTATATTTAATAAATATTATTATATATAAAAAATATATATTATTTTTAATTAATTATTTTAATAAATTATTATAAAAAAAATATAAAATTAAAAAAATTAATTAATATTTATTGATAATTATGAAACGTCAAGTATTATGAAATAAAAAATTTCTCTCTAAAATAATATCTATTTTAAAAGGAAAGAAATAAGTTTTTCTTTTTTTTTAATTAAAACAATATATGAAAAGACTCACTATATGTCTGTCTATTTAAAAAATGAAAAATATATTAATAAATACATAGACAAGTATAAATAATTACTTTATACATCACTTTATAATTATATAAATTTATAAAATTATCATATATATATTTAATATGTATAATTTTTTCATATAAATGAGAAAAAAATTCCCTTTAAAGTATATTAAACTATTTTTCTTCCTTTCTTAATTATGTTTTAGTTAACATTATTAAGCAATCTAATTACATTCCGGCATTTTGAAACCATTTTTATATGAAAAAAAAAAATGTCATTAAATGGTTCCAAACAAAGTGCAACTTCAACCAAATTATTTCTGAAAGGTTAGAAATTTGTGGTTATGTAAATAATTGCAAAGGTGAGAATATTAATTTCTGTATCAAGTATTGCTAATACTATTTGTTTCCTATTGATATTGGCAAAGTGTATTGAAACTCTATTTAGTATTTTGTAAATCATTTTAAGAAAAATATGAAAAATAAAATGAAATTATTTTTTTATTCAACATTGAATGTTAATAAAATTAAAGGCTCTAATCTTCTAGTTTGCGTTTAATCCATTTTAGCATCAATTATTTAGGAGATTAATATCAATTGAATGGGACAAAAAAAGGAATAAATATTTTTCACAAGAGAAATATTAACAATAGTTGGCTATTAACATTTTTTTAACATTAATTCATTTAATTGGTATGTATTACTCTAACAAATTATAGGAGAAAATTAAATATATATATATCACAATATTTATGACTCAAACCCTTCCCGCCCAAATATCCCCAACCTTTTCAAACATTTACCAAGACCTTCAAGCTCATTATTGTACCAATAGCCACACAGAGTTATTAACCAAACACTAGAACTTGTTATGAATTAATCCAGACTTTTTCATAATCTTACCTTTCAAAATGAATTAAAACATCAATCCAAGTAAAACCACTCATCCAGGAATGAGTCATGATGATTTAACTCTTGCCTATCAAGAATGTTTTCAACTACTTACCCAAAAAATTATTAAATCTACAAATTCTGAATGAGTTTGTCAGACGTCCTATGTAAATAAAAGATCTGAACGGATCTATAGAAAAAAAAAAGACTTGTAATAGATTATTAACCTTTAAATAATTTTTTAAAAGATGATAAGTTCTTCCTTCCAAAAATTTCCTTACTCTTTATTCATCTATCTTAAGGAAAATACTTTTCAAAATTTGATCTTAAAGCAGATTTCTAGCAATTGAGAATCAAAACAGAATATTGTCGAAAAACGACATTTTACATCCCTAATCAATACTATCAATGGACAATTATGTCATTTGGTCTTAAAATCGCTCCATCACTTTTCCAAAAGGGCAATGATCATTTAGGGTTGAGCATTCAATCGGTTTGGTTCAAATCGAATAAATCAAATTTAATATAAATTAAAATTGAGCCAATTGAAAATTAAAGAAAAATTGAAATAAATCAAAACTGAATAATATCTATTTGATTCGGTTTGATTTTCGATTTTAGGCTCTCAATAGAATTTAATTGTGATAAATTAATCTGAATTTTATATTTTATATTGATGTGTTAGTTTTGAACAATTTATTTTTACTTTTTGAGCTCAAATTAAGAACAACTAAAAATCCACAAATCAATTTATTCACTTTATTTGATTTTTTTAAAATTTAAACTAAACCAAAATTGAAAATTAATTTTTTTTTATTTTTTAAATTAAATTAAATTAAATTTATTTTAAAATCAAATAAAATAAAACGAATTCAATTGATTCAATTTGATTTTTTAAATTTTTGGTTCGGTTGTGCTTACTCCCTAAGTTCGTAAAGAAAGAAAAAGAAAAGAAAACGATAAAGGAGATGCGCCTCACTAAGAAGCAGAACACGTGCTGAAAGGTGAACAGCTGAGAATAGGAGAACTATGGACCTATATTAATACAGGTAGGCTGTGCTGAATAAGCCCACGATGGACAAGAGCAGAAGGACTCGCAGGCAGGCACGCAACACGGGACAAGATATTTTAATGCGAGTCCTATTAAAATTGCGCCCCTGCAAAGCGCCCCTCTTCTTCGCCCTTGGGATTTTTATTTTTTCCATATTCATGTCACGTCTTGCTGTTATTTTCTCTTGTTATGTTTGATGTTTCGACATTTTGACAATTGCAATGCACGGTTTTGGTAAATAATAAAATCTCCACTAATTTTGGTTTTCAATAACTTTCAAAACCTAATTCCATCAATTTCACTTCTTTTATTTTATAATGTAATTTGCAAGCTTGGTAATCAATCTTATGCTTAGAGTTTAAACTACTTAACCACTCCAAAATTATGGATATCTAAGTATTTTCTTAACTATAAAAAAAGTATATGTTGATAAATATTGGAATGTGTTTCTTAACTTTTAATTAGGAATTTTAAAAAAATTTACAAATAATAATTAGTATTCTAGTTTGATACCATATAAAGAGTTGGCAGACATGCAAAAGATTTTATTATATAGTGAATGAATATATATATATATATATATATATATATATATATATATATATATATATATATATATATATATATATCTATATATCTATAG